>JAGVVM010014094.1:0-11605 GCA_019149425.1 Psidium friedrichsthalianum
TTGCTGTGATTGTGGCAGTAAGACATGGAAACAACCCGTGGCCCGAAGTGATGAAGACGCGGCGGTATGTCTTTGGGTGTGGACAATTGGTACACCTCCTGATGCTGGATAGGAACTCCCGAATTGCACACCTTACTAGAATGGTCCAAGACCGGCTAGGGTTCCATAACCGCCAGGTCAGCTAGGGCAGGCGTGTGGGCCGTCCCCCAAGGTGATACTCTGTAACGCGTCCACTCTGTCCATGGATACTAGTTACGCAGTGGCGGCTCAAGATGCTTAGAATTGCGCCAGGGGTGATCCAGGTATTGTTTGCTTTATCTTTTTCTCTCTGTGTGTTCATACGTGCCTATGCTTGTTTATCCTGGTGGGCATCCCCATTCGTTTTCATTAGTCTGCACGTTTTTGCTGAGTTGGTCTGGAATAGATAACTACGACCGTTGTGAAGATGTTGTATTGCGTCATGTGGCCACCCCGTTGAAAGATAAAGTGCATTGTTTATTTAGGGTGGAAGGGTGTTGTAGATAGCTTTGGGAGGTTAGAATTGGGAGAAGCTTGACTAGGCTGACAGCTAAGTCAATCTTCTCAATATCTACCTCCCCAAGCTATCTCACACCCAGCTTTACACCTAACATACAATTACTTTTAGTTGTTTATTTTCACGGGGGCCACTGCAATACAACATCCTAACCGGTCTAGTTTCTATTCCAGCCTAACTCAGCAAAACCGTGCTAGATATTAACGAATGGGGATGCACCAGGAGCAACCAGGCAATAGGCGGTAGACCACGAAGAAGTAAACAGTCCCTTGTGATCACCCCTGGCGCTTCTCATCGTAGCATCCTCGCGCGCTCACTGCGTAGACTCGTCCCTGACAGGTGTGCGTTCAGATAGTTCCTTGCGGGGCGGCCACAGGCCTGCTTGGCTGGCATGCGGTTGTAAACCGCGGTCTTGGGACTACATTCTTCGGGGCAGGTTCCTCCGGAGGTGTGTCCCAATTGTCCCACCCAAATGGCATCCGCCCGTCTTCTTGGGCGCCGGGTATGTTCCATGTCTTCTGCCACCAATCACGGCAGTTCTGATTTCCAGGGTGCGAGGCTTTTCGTAAAGAGTTCTTCTCGGGCAGTGTGGGACGAACTGCGGTGTCTCTCTGTCGGCTCTTGGCCGATATTTCTGTTGTTCTCCTTCCAGCGCATGAACCGCCGATCTCATATTAAAAAAATAAAAAGAAAAAAAAAAAAAAAAAAAGTGATGCGGCAGTCCTTCTCCTGTAGGTTTCTGCTCTCTGATCGCCAGAGCTTCAGCTCGTTACATCTCGTTGTAATCTCTCAGGCCCAGTGGCGATTAGCAGCTCTTCAGCTCAGGATGTCAAGCCTTCTCTGTAACCTTCTTGGCTTTGTCGCCATGGTTCCTACTATCAGCCTTCGAGCGAATTTGGACATGTCTAGCAACTCGCCTTCATACTGTCCACGGTCATTTGACCCTTGGCGCAAGCCTGATAAACTCCTCCATTTTCCTTCTGTGCAGCCTCGGAGAATACTTTCCATTTAAATGCTGCACAGAAGGCAGCCCAGTTTGGCCTCATATCGTCGGAAAGACTCGTCCTCTGGTGGCCTTCCACCATCATCTGCAGTTGCTCTTGGAGCTGATAGGTCGCCAGTGAACCTTCTCTTCATCTGTGCATCCAAGCACGGTGATGCTTTCTCCAGCTGCTCGTCCACGAGGCAGCTACTTCGGGTCCTCCAGTGCCATCAAACTTCGAGGGTTGCAGCTTCAGAACACTGCTCCACTATGTGTGATGGGTCTGACGTCCTCCATTTCCATTCCCATTGCCCCCATGGGCTCCATTTGCAGCGGCCAAGGCGGCTCAGCTGCTTGGGCAACAGTGGCAGCTCTCTCAGGCAGCTTTCCTACCCCTCAGATTGCTAACCTCGTCACTGCACCCTCATCATTTCCTCAATTCTCGGGTCTCCTTCAGGCGCAGAGCCCTTGAACTCGACGCACCAGCACTGGGTCTTCTGCCCCTATTTAGCTCATCCTTCTAGTTTTCACTCACACCTATACCAACGAAATTCCTCATTCAGGATTCGATATTCTAAAACTAACAATCAAGCTTTTCGTCTACTGTCGCGTCTACTGACATGAATATGCTGCAACTGAGTTCGCTGGCAGCTTTTAATTCGCATATGGACTAGGAATGACACCTAGACTCACCCTACAATGCACAACCTATAGGTCTCCTCTGTTCCCCACCTCAACCAGGTACCTGTGAGCTGCACCACCGATGCTTTTCTGCCTCCGGCGAGATACCCAGATCACCCTCCATTTTGATATGCACGCTACGTTGTGGCATAAGTTGACGACTATACTAGTAGATCAGGGTGGACCTGTCCCATACCACGCTTCATTGCAGTTTTTTCGAGGTCCCGTCAGAGAGTCCCATACCAGGCTGACGGTTACCCAACCCAATAAAGTATGATGTGAGTTTTCAACCTCGAATCATTTTAGGATCACTTCATTTTAACGTTTTCCTTTGACGCACGATCGTGTGCATGCATGATGGTGGAGGCCAGCGGACGACCCCGACGGAGGATCCAAACACATGCAACAGTAACTAAACGAGTCAATCAGCAATCAGCATTCAAGCACCCAACTCACGGGGCTATGCTTTAGAACCTTACCTCAGGTCCTGACGCATCTGCAGATTAGTTTAAGACATCATAGTCTATACCTTACTATAAAATCCTCTAACTCTGCATACATACGCCACCATCTTGTGTATGTATGCATGTATACCGCTTCCGCAGGTTTCAGATCATTGCTTTCGCTAGCGTAGCTTGGCCGCGATGGGCATCCTGGGCCGTCGCTACTCGTAGGCCAGGCGTACGGGTTCGTTACGATATGAGCAGACCTTGCTCTGATTGGGGTCGAACGGGCTGTTGTCAAGCCCCGAACCCCAATCGGGCCTGCGACATCCCTGCTCATATCGTCAGACCCTGCGTACGCCTGGCCTACGAGTAGCGACGGCCCAAGACACTCATCGCGGCCAGACGACGCTAGCGCAAAACGACAACGGTCTGAAACCTGCGGAAGCGTGCCTTCTACCCATGCATACATACACAAAATGGTAGGGTAGTACGGAAAGACAAGAACACTTTTACAAAGGAGACAACATCATATATATATGATCAAGCGTTAGATACAGACCCCAAAATAAAATCTCAACTATGGTCAAGACATCTACGCTCGCTCAACTCCAAAAGATCCTAGACCAGCAGCAGTGGAACTCAGTCCTCCTCAGGCTCCTCCTCAGGATCCTCCTCTGGGTCCTCCTCTGGATCCTCCTCGGGTCCTCCTCTGGATCCTCCTCGTCATGTCCATGGCGTCACCCTCATCGTGGCCGTCAATCTCAGAACGTCCTGGGGACGGCAACTCCTGCAGTGGGTCGGGGTCGATCACCTCACCTCCATACTCGGCTGGCTGCAAAAGGATCGGGTCGTCCTCCATAGGGATAGGGGAGTCTCTCTGAGGTCCCTCGAAACCATACAGGCCCTCCCTATACCAGGCCTCGAATCTATGGGGTACAAGGTAGGGTCCACCCTGATCTACTAGTACAGTCGTCACATGCCTATGCCACAACGTGGCGTGCATATCAAAATGGAGGGTGATCTGGGTATCCATCTGCACTGGCAGTCCAAAAAGCATCGGTGAGTGCAGCCATCACGGGTGACCTGGATCTGTAAAATGAAGGGCAACCACCGCCCGTGAGTCGAAACTCAATAAGCTCACCCCTAATCCTAACGTAGGATAGCGTATACTAGTGGGGTCGGTCCTATCCAGTGGACTAGGTTCGCGGTCAGGGTTCAGACACTCTCGGTCCCCTCGGTACCAGACCCCAACATGGATGAGCAAACATGCAATTCATAGCAATACAGATCATATCATACAGACGGGCACAAGAGACAATCAAACATGATGCCATATGCAAACTGATGCAGGCCTCAGCCGGCCATATCGGATCCCATGGATCATGCCCGTCTATCACTCCAATTCCCATCAGGGCTCATCCAACAGTGCCACTCGGCAAATATCACAACTGCGTATCTGACGCCTTACGTTGGTCACCCGTTATCTCTCCAATTCCCCGCGTAAAGACGCCTCAGGGGCTCATCCAACATGTCACATCTCCGGTGACTCATGCCATGCTCTCAATGTATGCGGGGCCCACATGATTTCAACCAGCAAATCAGACAATAGAGCATGCATGAAATGGCATATGAGCACAAGTACAGAGCACATCAAGAATTCATCAAAGTGATCACGTGCTCGTCAAGCCAAACTATAAAGATCAAATGCCCCACACACAGTCCCTCGGCCAGACAGGCGCAATAGAATATCTCATGCCATTTCCCTGGTGAAACCCATATAAAATTGAACCTCACTCTAGCGGACTCGATAACTCGGCCTAAGCCCAATCGCCCATGTTAGTTCCCTGAGGGTTAGTATCCCACGATTAATGATTTAGTGATTTAATAAACCCCTGAGTTTAATTAAGTTGAGCTTAGCTTAGGTTAGGGTCAAATTAATTTAATTAAGTCCAATTGGGCCTGAAGCCCGTTCTAAAGCCCAGGGCCCATAATTAAATTCTTAAATCAATCATATAATTAAGGCCCAATGACCAAATCGGGTCCATAAAATTTAGTTGGGTCCACTAATGTTCAAGGTCCAATGAAGGGGGTTAGGCCCATCGAACCAAGTTGGGCCTATTAAATTAAGTTGGGTCAAATTAGTATCTAAGGCCCATTAGCCCATCTTAGGCCCACGACTAAGTCTTAAGATTAACATAATATTTAGGCCCAATATAAATATTAAATTCGGGTAGGGCCCAAGCCCAATTATGAAGGTTACCCTATTAGGCCCAATTAGGTTATTTTAGGCCCAAATTGAAGTCCCAAGCCCATGTACACTAATGGGCCTTATGTCTTGATGTTCATAATCATAATTTGGGCCCAATAAATTACAATTTTCGTCCAATTGAGGCCCATTAGTCCAATTAGGTCCAAAATGATTTGTTTAGGCCCAATTCGTTTAGAATTAAGTCCCCAAGCCCATTACAATCCTTCGGCCCATTACCTTCACGCCCAATTCACTAATTGCAGCCCATGTATATAATTTCAAGGCCCAATTCATTCCTCAAATGGCCCTCACGCACGGCCCATGATCACACAAGATTAGTTAAGGCCCATTGTGCTTAATTACTCACTTTGCACACTAATCACCATTACAAACTACTAATACAACCATCCACACATGTATACAACTAGCCTAGGTTAAGATTAGAGGATGGAGCTTACCTAGAGTGGCTGAGGACGGCGGCTGGTCGGCGAGAAAGGGACGGCGACGGCGGCTTCTCCTCGGGCGGACGAGCTAGGCCGGCCGAGAGGGAGAGAGAGAGAAGAGTGAGGTCGGGTCGGCCCATGGCGGCTCACAAGGGCCACGAAGACGACAAGAAGAAGGGCAAGGGAGGCTCACCGAGGCGTCACGGAGGCCGGACGACGACGACGACGACGGGACGGCAACGGGCGGACGACGGCTTGCACCGAGAGGGAAAGGGAGAGAGATGAGGCCTGGTCACGATTATCCAAGGGCCAAACGGCCACGGGAACGAAGAGTTGATGGGCTAGGGAGGCTCGCCTAAGTGGGGTCTTGGTCGACGGTGGCGGTTCACGGCGGCAACGGGCGGAGCTCGGCGGCGTTTCGGCGGACGGGTGAGCGAACGTGAGAGGGCCGAGAGGGAGAGAGAGACGTCGGGAGAGAGGGAGAGGGAGTGGCCGAATGAAGATGAGGAGGGAAGAGAGAGAATGAGAGATTATAATGTAGAAAAGACAAAATGGCAAGTGAGTGGGGTAGGTTGAATAGTGACCTTGATTGATGGACTTGATTTCCTTGGAAATTGTGCCATGATTGATTGATTTGATTGACATGACACTTGATTGATTGATGTGACATCTGATTGATGCGACATCTGATTTGACCTGCCTCGATTTGCGTGCCAAATGCACCGATCGGGTCCCGAGCGCGAACGGATTTTGGACTGGATTTGGTGTCGGACTATCGAATCTACTCTCAAAAATCCTAATTAATCTTATTCTAAGGATTGAGCATTTACCGGGGGCATTTCGGTAATTTTCCATTCACGTCTTGCTTCTCGACGTGCACCGGCTGTCTGACTTTCAGTCAACATTTCTGAAACTGAATTCATTTCTTCATTGTGTTTTGTCTTACTGATTCGATTGTCCATCGTCGAATTTCATTTTGTGGTCAATTTCATTAAATACCGACTCTGCCTCAGTCCCAGACCAAGGGCGGCTGATTGAGAAAAATTTCCCAGATAGCCTTTCCCCTTCGGTTGGTCATCTCAGGGTAGCTAATCCTGAGTGAGCGTCGACTAGAGTGTATTAACGAAGCATTTCCATTCATTTAGAAATCCCGACAAATGGGCCGAATTTTCAGACTGTCTTAGTTTGTGAAGAAGAAAGATGGCACGTTAAGGCTGTGTATAGACTACAGACAACTAAACCAAGTGACGATCAAGAACAAGTATCCTTTGCCAAGGATTGATGATCTGTTTGATCAGCTGGAAGGAGCATGTGTATTCTCTAAGATAGACCTAAGGACAGGCTATCACCAGCTAAGGATCAAGAAGGAGGATATCCCGAAGACTGCCTTTAGGACGAGATATGGGCATTACGAGTTCACCGTCATGCCATTTGGATTGACAAATGCCCCAGCTGCATTCATGGATATGATGAACAGGGTGTTCAAGGAGTTTCTGGATCAGTTCGTAATAGTCTTCATCGATGATATTCTGGTATACTCGAAAAGCTCTGAGGACCATGAGCAACATTTGAGGACCGTTCTGCAGACCTTAAGGGAACACTCGCTGTATGCGAAGTTTAGTAAGTGTGAGTTCTGGCTGAGTAGAGTGGCATTCCTTGGGCACATCGTATCTGGAGATGGAATATCAGTAGATCCAGCAAAGATCGAGGCAGTAGAGAAGTGGCCGAGGCCTACGACCGTAACTGAAGTAAGAAGCTTCCTTGGATTGGCTGGGTATTATAGACGCTTTGTAGAAAGATTCTCGGTGGTAGCGTCTCCTCTGACACGCCTGTTAAAGAAGGAAACGAAGTTTGAATGGAATGAGAAGTGCGAGGGGAGTTTTCAGGAACTAAAGGATCGACTAACTTCCGCGCCAGTGCTGACCATCCCATCCGGACCTGGAGGATTTGAGATTTACAGCGATGCTTCGCTAAGAGGTCTGGGATGTGTTCTAATGCAGCATGGACGAGTAGTGGCGTATGCGTCTCGACAGCTAAGACCGCATGAAATGAATTACCCGACGCATGACCTGGAGTTGGCTGCAATCGTGTTTGCATTGAAGATTTGGAGGCATTACCTGGTGGGAGAGAAGTTTCAGATCTACACTGACCACCAGAGTCTGAAGTATTTGTTTTCGCAGAAGGAACTGAACATGAGACAGCGTCGATGGATGGAGCTACTGAAGGACTATGACTGCGATATCCTGTACCATCCAGGAAAGGCAAATAAGGTAGCCGATGCTCTGAGCCGAAAGTCGAGCATCGCGCACATGATGGTAAAGGAATGGACGCTACTAGAAGAAATCAGAGACTCTGAATTCAAGGTTGAGATAGGAAGTCTCTCAAGCCTAATGGCTACACTACAGATTGAGCCAGAGATCCAATTGAAGGTCAAGGAATTACAGTCCACGGACCCCGATATTCAGAAGATCGTGATGATGAATGCCGAAGAGAGGAAAGATGACTTCAAGGTGACTGAAGACAGGATAGTGAAGTTTAGAGGACGTCTGTGTGTGCCAAACGACGAAGAGTTGAAGGAAAAGATTCTATCAGAGGCTCACAGGAGCAATTACAGTATCCACCCTGGAAGTACGAAGATGTACCAGAATCTACGTCAGCACTATTGGTGGAATGGAATGAAGGTGGATGTGGCTAAGCATGTAGCCAAGTGCTTGACATGTCAACAAGTAAAGGCACAGCATTGTAAGCCTGGAGGGCTGTTGCAACCATTGGAGATCCCAGAATGGAAGTGGGAGCACATCACCATGGATTTCGTGACGGAATTGCCAAGAAGTCAGAGAGGAAATGACTCAATCTGGGTGATAGTGGACAGATTGACCAAGTCTGCACATTTTATCGCAGTACGAAAGGATTCCACATTGGAGAAGCTGGCTGAACTGTACGTGAGGCAGATTGTAAGACTGCATGGAGTGCCAGTAAGCGTTATATCAGATCGAGACCCTCTCTTCACAGCTACATTTTGGAAGAGTCTGCAGGGTGCTCTGGGGACAGAGTTAAGGTTCAGTACAGCCTACCACCCTCAGACAGATGGTCAGTCGGAAAGGACCATCCAAACACTGGAGGACATGTTGAGAGCATGTGTCATCGACTTCAAAGGTGGCTGGGAAGAACAGTTGCACTTAGTGGAATTTGCCTACAACAACAGCTACCAGCAGAGTATCAAGATGGCACCGTTTGAAGCGTTGTATGGAAGGGCCTGCAGAACACCGATTTACTGGGATGAAGTTGGCGAGAAAGAATAACAGGCCCAGAGTTGGTTCAACAGTCAGTGGAGGCAGTCAAGGTGATCAGAGACAGATTGAGGACCGCCCAGAGTAGGCAGAAGAGTTACGCAGACAAGAGACGTAAGCCTTTGGAGTTTCGAGTTGGAGATCACGTCTTTTTGAAGGTGTCGCCGATGCGAGGATTATCTCGGTTTGGCAAGAAGGGAAAGCTAAGTCCAAGATTCGTTGGGCCATTCGAGATTCTGGAGAAGATCGGGACACTGGCTTATCGTCTAGCACTGCCGCCGAATTTGTCGCAGATTCACAACGTGTTTCATGTATCGATGCTGAGGAAGTATGAGCCAGATCCTGGCCATATACTCGATCATGAAGTCGTTGAAATGGATGACCGCGTCTCTTACGTGGAAAGGCCAGTAAGGATTGAAGATCGTAAGGAGCAAGTACTCAGGAACAAGACGATTCCACTGGTCAAGGTCATCTGGGAGCACCATGGAACCGAAGGAGCCACTTGGGAAAGTGAAGACGAGATGAAGAAGAAATACCCTTACCTATTTGAATGACCAATTGTAATCTCTATTCTGAAGTAAGGACTGGTAGACTGTAAATTTCGAGGACGAAATTTTTATAAGGAGGGAAGAATTGTGACAGTCTGAAAATTCGACCCAATTGTCAGAATTTCTAAATGAATGGAAATGCTTCGTTAATACACTCTAGTCGACGCTCACTCAGGATTAGCTACCCTGAGATGACCAACCGAAGGGGAAAGGCTATCTGGGAATTTTTCCCAATCAGCCGCCCGTTGGTCTAAGACTGAGGCAGAGTCGGTATTTAATGAAATTGACCACAAAATGAAATCCGACATTGGACAATCGAAACAGTAAGACAAACACAATGAAGAAATGAAATCGGTTTCAGAAATGTCGACTGAAGGTCAGACAGCCGGTGCACGTCGAGAAGCAAGACGTGAATGGAAATTACCGAAATGCCCCGGTAAATGCTCAGCCCTTAGAATAAGATTAATTAGGATTTTGGAGAGTAGATTCGATAGTCCGACATCAAACCCGGTCCAAAATCCGTTCGCGCTCGGGACCCGATCGGTGCACTTGGCACGCAAAGCGAGGCAAGTCAAATCAGATGTCACATCAATCGGATGTCACATCAATCAATCAAGTGTCAATCAATCAATCATGTCACAATTTCCAAGAATGTCAATCAAATCAAGTCATATCCATGTTACTATTCAACCTACTCCCACTATAATCTTTATTTTGAAAATCAAACATTATAATCTCTCATTCTCTCTCTTCCCCTCATTGTTTCGGTCACTCTCTCTCTCCCTCACCCAAAATCCATCTCTCCTCTCGGTCTCCCTCTCGCTCGCCGCCGTGGACCGCCCGAAGCCGCCGTCGTTCGCCCCGCCGCCACCGTCCATCGCCTTGCCCCGCCACGGTAGGTCCCTTCCCTCCTTTCCCTTGTTGTTTCGTGGCCTTGAGAGCCTCCTTGAAGCCGCCCCAACCTCACCGTCCCTCTCTTTCTCCGGACCTAGCTCGACCGCCGGCCACCGTTCCAAGCGCCGCCGTCGTTGCTTCGTTCCGGCCGCCACCCACGTCCCCACCGTGCCTTGGTAAGTCTCCTCACCTCTTGTTCCCTTCCATTTGCGGTCTTGAGGAGCCCCCAAGAGCAGACCAGCCCCGGCCTATCTCTCTCTCTCGGTTTTTTCTCTAGCCGCCGTGAGCCCGCCGGCCGTCCGCCCCATTCTCGTCGTCGCCGCGCGTGTCCAGCCCCTCCTAGTAAGCTTCACTCCCTAATCTTGACCTAGGCTAGTGTATATATGTGTGGATGGTTGTGTTAGTAGTTAATCAGGTGATTAGGTGTGTAAGATGAGCAATTAGGCAAGATGGGCTTGGACTAACTATGTGGGGTTAATGGGCGTGCGTGTGGGCCTCTTGGGAAGATGGATTTGGGCCTTGAATTGTCAATTAGGGGCTGCAATGGGCGAAATGTGTGGCGTGAAATGTAATGGGCCGAAGGGTCCTATTGGGCCTCGGGACTTAATTCTAAGCGAATTGGGCCTAAACAAATCTATTGGACCTAATTTGTAATGGTGGGCCTTTATGGACGAAAATGATGATTCCACTTGGGCCCAAACTATGTTTTGAATATTAAATATGAGGCCCATTAATGTACATGGGCTTGGACATCAATTTGGGCCAAAATAACCTAATTGGGCTTAATAGGCTAGTTTCGAAAATGGGCTTGGGCCCTACCCGAATTTAATTATAAAAGTGGGCTTGAATTATTTATTGAATTAAGAATTGAATTATGGGCCTATGATTGGTTGGTGGGCCTTAGTACCTAAATGGGCCCAACTGAATTTAATAAGCCCAATTCGGCCTAATGGGCCTAACCCACCCTTTTGACCTTGAACATTAGTGGACCCAACTAAATTATATGGACCCGATTTGGTCATTGGGCCTTAATTATATAATTGACTTAAGAATTTAATTATGGGCCCTGGACTTTAGAACGGGCCTCAGGCCCAATTGGACTTAACTAAATGAATTGATCCTAACCTAAGCTAAGCTCAACTTAATTAAACTCAGGGGTTTATTAAATCCCCAAATCATTAATCATGGGTTACTAATCCCCCGCGGACTGACGCTAACTGGGATTGCATGGACCGAGTCCATGTAGTGAGCCGAGATGTGTTGATCAGTGGGTTACTAGGGATGATGGAAGAGCACTGGGTCACTGTGGCATTGTATTGCTAAATAAAGTGAATTACTGGCATGATTCTTGTGGTGCTATGCTAGTGTACGTGTATAACTTGCATGCATGCTCTATGCTGATTTGCTGGTTGCAATCATGTGGGCCCAGCCATACATTGAGAGCATGCATTGAGGTCACCAGAGATGTGACAGAGAATGTGCCCCAGAGTCGTGTTACGAGGGGAAGTGGAGGGAAAAAGGGAGGAACCAACGTAGGC
>JAGVVM010014096.1:0-12585 GCA_019149425.1 Psidium friedrichsthalianum
TTCTCTGTCGGTGCCATCCCCGTTGCTCGAATCCGCGCTCAGCGGCGACCGTCCCGAAAAAAAAAAAAAAGCGCTAAGTCAAATCCGACATCTCTGTAGAAAAAGCTTGACGGGACGCCACCGCCTCGAAAAGAAAAGAAGGAAAAAGACGAGTTGAGTGGGGGACAAGGAAATTTTCGGCAGAAAGGGAGATACGACTCGTCTTTATTGGAAGACCACTCGCCAGTAATCAACGGTGGAGAATGACGACAGGGCCCCCCCACCATAAAAAGATGAAGAAAAACAAGCCAAGCGAGAACTACGATGAAAAGCCCAGAGAAAGACAAGGCTTTCGGGAAGAGCAAATACAGTTTCTAAAACCCACACCAAAGTTTTAAAGGGAGGCGTCCTTCTCGTGTCTTCATCCAGGCTCAGAAAAGAGTTTTCACAACTCATACACAGTCGCTTAGAAAAATCCAGAGAGATGAAATACAAGGGGGAGTAGCAACCTTGGAGACTATCAACCGCCAAAAATGTCTCAACCAACACACTCGAGAGTTTCGCTGCCTGCTGAATATGGAAGATGAAGATTTCGAGACCATGTTCGGAATTCAGACTATGGAGCCTGGCCCTTTCACCAACGACGTCCAAGATTTCGAAGAAGATAAAGACGAAGATTCGAGGCCAATGTCTAGAAATCAGCCCACACACCCTGGCCCTTCCGCCAACGATGTTCAAGATCTTGGCAAGAATAAGGATAACAACGACAACCAGGGTCAAAAGAGGCGTCGCAAGCGTCACACCGAGCGTCAGGTCCAAAAGCTTGAAGATTTCTTCATAGGTGCCCTATGCCGGATGACAAATAAAGGATGAAACTGTGCAAAGAGACAGGCTGAACCCTATGCAAATCAAGTTTTGGTTTCAAAATAGGCGAACCCGAGTAAGACTCAACATGAGCGCCATGAAGTCGAGCTGCTACGAGCTGAAATGAAAAACTCTACGGGCAGAAAACAAGACGTACAGGGAGGCTTTCGATAGTGCTACCTGCCTGACTGCAATAGCCCCCTTACCCTCGACGAAAGGCAGCAGATGAGGATCGAAAATGCTCGTCTTGAGAGGTGAGCTAGATCAGTTCCCGGCAGGATCCAGCCTTGCCAGAGGAGTATACGAGAGGACCGGTCCTACGGAGCCAGTTTTGATTCCTCTGAGGGAGAGGGTATGTATCACTACCAAGCGGACATTGACGACGATTTTTTCGCCATGATCAACCAGTTCGACGTCGGTAGAGCACCAGGGCTGTGATGTGCGTACCCAGCCTGTATTTCGAAGTCAATGATCATGAGACCTTCAACGTAGCCGATGCGTACCTGATCTGGAATAAAGCTTGCTGACCACTGGAGAGCTTGCAGAGGAAGCGAAACAAATCCTGAACGGATGCATAAGCTTTATTTCTTTATATATGATGTTTTCAACTCTACTGATTCTGGAATTAAAAGCAGTAGCAAGCAGTAATCATTTCCCTTTTCCTCGTTAATGATGGATCCGTTGCCGCACCGAACTCGCGACGAATTAATTGCGAGTAAAAGAAATCTGCGTAAACTCGAAGGGTAATGCCATATCGTTTCAATTTACCCTCAAATGGCTCCAAGTTTTGAATTGAATCCCCTGCATTTCAGGAATTTGCAAACGGCCCCAAGAATACAATCATACCGAATGCAAGCTGAACAAAATTGGGGCAAACCAATGTGTGAACGTCGCCACTGGATGGACCACTTCAAATAAGGAAAATACGAACGAAAGACTCGTGGATCTCAAAGAAGGGTAATTTTGTATCGTTCCAATTTTCCCATGATCGTCTCAAATTCTGAATTGTCTTCTCCTATTTTAACAGGGATTGTAAATTGGCTTAAAAGAACCACGGCGTATAATTGCCCAATACGACAAGACCATGCCGTCCGACGGTTAACACTTGGAGGTAAGCCTCCATGAACGCCTAAGGCCCCGTAGGCCGATAGCATGGGAAGTGACAGTGGGCCGAAGCAAACCCAAGTTCGATCCTCAAGCCTTGGTCCAATAATTAAGTATCCAACAAGAACTGGAGACAACTCGATCCGGTGAAGCTAATAAGAGACCCGTGCAAGGCATTCAAGATGAAGGGTAAACCAGTATCGTTCCAATTTATCCCTTCCAATACCGGCTAACATGGCTCCTTTTCTTTTGACAGGAAATGTTAACACTAACATTTGACATGTCGAAAGGAGACAACCGCAGAATGCAAATCATGATCAACTGATAAAATCCAGTCTGATGAAACTGGGGCAAACTGATGGCAAACCCTAATTGTGCCAGGGGCCAAGTATGAAATAAGTTACTCCTCGACTTAAGAGTAGACTTCTTGATTTGTTTGATCCACCCACACAATCGGGGGCAATTTACATACTTGTACATATTTTTGCCACATTTGCATGGTGTTTACAACAATTTCATGTTTCATGCATAACTGTTCCGCATGTTTAATTTGTCAATTTGGCTTGGAATATAAACTGTACACGATGCATCGAATGTACAGAATGGGGCACGACAAGACATGAAAGGCAAGCCATTCCACATACGTCCTGTATTTTAATCCACAGTGAGTTGAGCGGAAAATAAATTCCGCATTTTCCGAGGCAATGGGTTTTCTCTCGAAAGATACGATAGCCGAGTGAAGGAGGCATTCATTCTCCATCCCAAACACTTCAGGTAATCATTGACAACCCATTTGAGCGGTGACGGTTTCATTTTGTAACCCCTGTCAAGAACCACCCACATCGGGGCCAAATGGAGATAGTTCCAACAATATCATGATGAAAAGTGTTAGAAATTTTCTTGCTTGGACTAACATCAATCTTCGAGTGTTTCTTTGCATGATACTCAAACTTTAATTCAAGTGCTTTAGGATGACGAAGAGTATTCGTTTCTCTATCCTACACACTCATCCTTTGCCTAGCCCAATTGAGTATGCAAATTCATTTCTCAAGCCCATATTGGTGATCATTGCTCATTTCAAGGCAAAGATAACGCCTTCCCCCCAAGGAGCAGAATTGAAGATAATTGGGCCAATAGGGAATTCTCGAATGAGCCCATTTCATATGCTAGACTTTTCATGTAATGTCTAGTATCGTCTTTCGAAAATCATCTTGTTGCTAAAATTTAAAGCCACAAGATTGTCAAAGAAGAAAAAATGTAGCCTAAAGAAAATGGGCCTGCTCCCAAAAGGGAGTCGGGAGTAAGAAAAGCAAGGCTACTCCAAAGAATCTTGGGCAGAAAGAGCAAAATGCCTATCAAAAGCAAGGCCAATGCCCATACATCTGTAATGAACTTCTGACTTCGAACATACATTTTGAGAATTCCCGAAAAAGGATCCTAAAGAAGTCAGTTTGTAAAGTGTAAAAGAACCACCACCCCTCAGCCAATAGTGATATTCATTAATTCAGGAAGGTCCAAGATTGGTGACAAGACTGCAATGATCACCAACACCAAGCCCTTCTCATATATTCTTTTGAGCCAAAACGAGCCCTTTCGTTTCTCAGACCCAAATCCCGTCTACGTTACGACCCTTGAAAGTCTCTTCTGATTAGAGCACTTGAATTAACGTAAGAGTTGAATGACTTTAAGCATCGCTCGAAGAAGTTCGAACAAGATTATTTCTCTCTCATTTTGGCAGGGTTCTTGACTTGTAAACCCGAAGCAGATGATGAAGACCTTTTTGTCAATGGCTTTGACTCGAAATGAGTCCCCTTTGATAAACCTTTGACCCAGCCCACATTACGGTCCTAATCAAGACCTCCAGATCAGCTTGATCGTATCAATTACGAGATTACTCAGACCCTCGCTGAATGCGATGATGGTAAGATTGAGTGATTTCTTTTCAATCCTGCAATCAAGATAAACAGCCTTCTTCTCGAGAGTGAGAGAAAGCCCTTTCGACTGAAGTCCCCATTCAAGTTACATTCGAGGTATTCATGACATGATAACCTCCTGAACAGAATTGGTAGTGTAAACTTGACAGAATAGTCATGCATGATCCCCATCTTGATTGATTGCATCATGCGTTATTACACAGAATGCTTCTAATCATTGCAAACTTAGCTGAATAAGTTTTGCATGAATCAGTGAACTCATTGATAAAAATACTTGCGCATGTTGCTTCTGATACTGCCTGACAGGTAGCACATTTTTTGATGTTCGAGTTACCTTTCAAGGTCTCGAAATCCATTTGGCGATTATTGAGTGAACAAGCCTAACTGTCAAGAAAATCACTAGGCAATTCCCCAAATCCTCAGGTAAGTATACCTTCAACCTGAATCTTTGAATGAATTCTGACGATTGCCAAGGTGCTCGAATCCAGTGCGGCCATATAGGTATCCAACTTCTTTAGTGAAGCATGTTTCGCCTCGAAATTGAAATGTTCGGATGTTTTTGATCTCTCCTATTTGAATTATGCTTGAGCGACAAGAGAATATAAATCGGGTTGAGCTTCTGCAGGACTCCTGGTATTCCCAGATCCCAAATGGCACCCTTTGAGGTAAGATAAATTGGTTTTGAGCTTCTGCAGGACTCTTGGTATTCCCAGATCCCAGAATGGCACCCTTCAAAGCACCCAAGTCCTTCTTACAGGCAAACCAAGTCCTTTTTACAGGCAAATCAAGTCCTTCTTACAGGCAAATCAAGTCCTTTCTACAGGCATTCAAAGTCCTTCCTATAGGCACGTAAAAGTCCTTCTTACAGGCACCAAGTCCTTCTTACAGGCAAATCAAGTCCTTTTTACAGGCATTCAAAGTCCTTTCTACAGGCACATAAAGTCCTTTTTACAGGCACCAAGTCCTTCTTACAGGCAAATCAAGTCCTTTTTACAGGCATTCAAGTCCTTTCTACATGCACATAAAAGTCCTTTTTACAGGCACCAAGTCCTTTTTACAGGCAAATCAAGTCCTTCTTACAGGGCAAATCAAGTCCTTTCTACAGGCATTCAAAGTCCTTTCTACAGGCACATAAAAGTCCTTTTTACAGGCACCAAGTCCTTTTTACAGGCAAATCAGTCCTTCTTACAGGCAAATCAAAGTCCTTTCTACAGGCATTCAAAGTCCTTTTCTATAGGCACATAAAAGTCCTTTTTACAGGCACCAGTCCTTCTTACAGGCAAATCAAGTCCTTTCTACAGGCATTGAAAGTCCTTTCTACAGGCATTCAAAGTCCTTTCTAGGCACATAAAAGTCTTCTTACAGGCAAATCAAGTCCTTTCTACAGGCATTCAAAGTCCTTTCTACAGGCACATAAAAGTCCTTTTTACAGGCACCAAGTCCTTTTTACAGCAAATCAAGTCCTTCTTACAGGCAAATCAAAGTCCTTTCTACAGGCATTCAAAGTCTTTTCTATAGGCACATAAAAGTCCTTTTACAACAGCACCAAGACCTTCTACAGGAAAAATCAAGTCTTCCTACAGGCATTGAAAGTCCTTTCTACAGGCATTCAAAGTCCTTTCTATAGGCACATCAAAGTCCTTTTTACAGGCATTCAAAGTCCTTTCTACAGGCACATAAAAGTCCTTTCTACAGGCAACCAAGTCCTTTTTTACAGGCAAATCAAGTCCTTTCTACGGCACAAGTCCTTCTTACAGGCACTAAGTCCTTTTTACAGGCAAACAAGTCCTTCTTACAGGCACACCAAGTCCTTCTTAACAGGCAACCAAAAGTCCTTCTTACAGGCACCAAGTCCTTTCTACAGGCACCAAGCCCTTCTTACATGCATTTCCATGAGGTGACCCACCATACGGGTCGAATTTCAATCCAATTTTAATCGGTAGGATCCTTTCACTAGGAATCTACCATGGGTTGACCTACCATACGGGTCAAGTTCAACCACCCTGAGGTTTTCTTATAACGAATCCTAAGTTCTCATTCCATCTTCAGTAGAGCATGTGCGTCAAGGAACCGCCAAACAATGGGCAGGTAAGTGCCAGGTAAACTGTCATCTCCATCTCTCCCTTACTTCATGAAAGTCTCCTCCACCGGGTCTGAATCAGAACTTACACAGAAAGGTATTGGAGATCAAATGTCACGACTCTTTTTATCTCATCGTGTAGAGTCGATTAGGATTCAGGTGTCATCTCGTCTTTGAAATGAACCTCTACCGAGCTTCCTTTCAAGAGGGGCAGCTGTTGACACCTGAATTTTAATCATCTTTCTCTTTAAAATTAATAAAAATCCATAAAAATTCATAAAATTAAAAAAAATCAATCAATTTTGGGGACCTTGGCCAAGCCTAGGGAACCAATTTTGACCAAAAAATGATTTTCCATATTTTCATATTTTTCCGTATTTTTATTTTCGAAAAGTAATAGAAAATCCATAAAAATTCATAAAATTAAAAAGTCAATTTTGGGGACCTCGGCCAAGCCTAGGGAACCAACTTTGAACAAAAAATAATTTTTCATATTTTTCGCACATTTTAATATTTTTCGAAAATTAGGAAAATATTTAAAATAAAATAGTATTTAAGGCCACAAAAATATGAAAAAAAAGAGAGTCAATATTTTCTTTTAATTTTCTCTTCATTTGGCTGAAGAAAATTTGCAAAAATTAATTTGAAATCGGGAATTACTTCGTTAATCTCATTTTAGATTATAAAAAAATTTATTATTATTATAGAAAATTCATTTTTAGCTTTCCAATTTTTGATTTCTTTTCCATTTCTAGAGTTGTGACAATGTTCTCTAATAACCCAAATTTTTCAGTGGCCTATGACTTGCTCAATCTCTTTCTCTCTCCTCTTTCTCCTTGTTGTGTGCAAGATCTGAACCGAGGCAAAACTCCGCATCAGTAATGGAATCTTCCTTGTGCTTGACCACGAAGCAAGGCGATTGCTCGAGATACAAGGGTAACGCCCCCTCATTGCTATAAGAAGGACCTCGGTCATCGACCTTTGCTAGGAACTCCTTACAATCAGCAGATAGCAAATTGTTGCAAAAGTGAGTTACAAATTTGTGGGTCCAGGATCCAGCAAGTGCGGCAAGTTTATTTCGGGTCAGTGTTGGGGCCGTTGGAAAGACTAACATGACCGTGAACCTTCCCAGACCGGGACATACTTCTGGGCCACTAAAATTATCAGACCGACCAGAATCATTGCTGTTGACAAAGGGAGAACTCCCCAAGCTTTAATGACCTGGAACGTTAGTTGTACGTATCGCTGTCAAAACAATGCAACGGATACCAGCGGTTGCGTGGAGACGGATTCTCTGCACTTGACTCAAGTTGTTTCTGGCTCGGAGAAGTCTGACAGCAATGCACCACTAGTCCGGTGTATTGGCCATATCTGTCCCAATTCGCATCCACTGTATATGAAGTTCGATTACAAGGGGTATTGGCGAAGGAAGATCACGATCACAAATTGCAATTATAAAATAAAACTATACCCAGTGGAATTTTGTTGTTCAGCACCCCAACTTTGATAATCCCACCTAACTTTTCCACTTCAACTACCAGTCGCGACTCCTTATGCAGGCTTAAGAGTTACGTTCAAGATAGGAAGATGAAGGGTCTGACCACGTGCTGCTCACACTTCCATTTTTCACGAGCTGGCTTCCGCCACAAAGATGTCAGGTCAGATTGCCTCTTGGGAGAAGTGGTTTTGAGAGAGAGTATACAAAGGGCGTACAAACCAAGTTGTTGCTACGGAGCAACTTGATCGCAATGGCTGCAAGGGAACATGGAATCCCTGGTCAAAGTCTTGACGCTGAGCCTATTTCACCATTCTAACCTTGTAAATTTAATGGGTTATTATGCTGATGGCAACAAAAGGTTACTAGTCCATGAATACATGCCATTGGGCTCTTTGGGGATCATTCGCATGACTATCGCCAGAAAGAAAGAGACTTGGCTGGAATACAAGAATGAGAATGCCTGTCAAGCATTGAAAAAAGTTGACCGACAAAAGCACAAAGAAAGGGGAGACGGGGATAGGTAGCTGATAGGAAGACATCATCAGGATCCAAGTCAAGAAGGGGAGAGGGCAGAGAAAGAGCGGAGAAAGAGCGGGGGCAGGGGCCTCTCCTCCGACGGGGTTGGGGATACCACCGAAAAAAAAAAAGAAAAAAAGAAAAGAACCAACGATGCTCACCGGGAGGGAAAAGGAGTTAAGCCCAACATGAAGCTGAAAGAGCCAAGAATCGAGTGATCCGCCTGGTTTTCTTCGTCCTCGATTTGGGGGATCAGAGCAAAAAGGAGATAGAAAGAGAGATCGAGAAAAACGGAGTGAACCCATCAGGGAGAAGGAAGTCGAAAACGTGCGGTAGATAACCGCGGCACGTTCGTCGGCATGCAGGGCGTGTCGGGCACGGTGATTTCGCATGGAAATATCGTGAAGATGAAGTGGGTCGTGAACTCGGCCTTCACGGGGCTAAGCGTCTTCGCATGCGTGCTCGTGCGTCGGGTCTCGCATGTCCTTTCGGCGCATGTGTATCCACTTTCCATTGCATTCCTCGGATGAAGATTTCTTTGCCATTCCTCAGTTGGCAGTAGAATTAGAGTCACCGACGTGGCTGTTATGGCTATCTTGTTCGGTCTTGGAGCTCTAAATTGCCCTACAGTTATTTGTCTCTCTTCATCAAAGAGGTTGAGGAAACATAGATCAAAGCGTTAGAGGGACAACTGATGTAATTGATGGGGATTTTTTTCTCAGCTCAGAGTCACGAGCCAGCCTGGGCAAACTTTGACCATGCACGTCCCATGCAAGTGGGACGAACCTGATGATGCGGACCGAGAAGACCAAAAGGAGTCCGCTCTTCGCGGGTATGGCGCTCTTGAGTGGGCAAGACGTGGATCTCGATGGCCGTGTCTTGAGGTCACATGGCCAAGACACGTGGATTGGTAAAGAAACGGCTCTGGTTCAGCTGGGAGACACACTTCATCGAGGAGAAAATGAGATAGCCATCTATCCTTGTTGCGTTCTATGAATAAAAGGCACAAGAAGAAGGTAGAGCTGCTTTTTTTCATACCGATGAGAATCATGAGACATGAATGTAGAAAGGGACTTCTTTCATTTTTTCCATCAAGGTCTGAGCCAAAATACCCCAACAAGGGTGCTCGCTGAACTTCCCATGCCGTAAGCCCCTCCCCCTCGATGCCCGATCTTGCTCGAAGAATCGGTCATGGAGCGGGCTTAGGCACTACAGGAAATTCTGGACTCAACCCTCGACTCCATGCGCAAGTCGCTGGAGCGATCGGGGCTCGGAGAGTCGATGTACCTGTCCAAGGCGCTGCTCTGGCAACTCCCTGACCCCGTGCCTGGAGAAAGAGCTGAAGAAAGTCAAGGTGGTCCATGTTCGGGGCCGTCAACGAGGTGGCCGGTGACGCGAGCGGCAAGGAGTCCAATTCATCCGACAACGGCGAAGAACGAGAGAGAGCAAGCCGTTGCCAGTAAATAACGAGTTCTCTAAGGGTGCTGGTGACGATCCTGTCTCTAAGAAATGGAGAAGGCAGCTTGGAGATAAGGATTCGGTGGCTAAGTCAAGGGGAAGAAAGAAATCTTGCGTGAAAAGTTGGAGATGAAGAGTAAGTATCTTAAAGGGAAATGCCGGAGAGTAGAACGGTCGCCCCAATGTTTTATGGTCGAGAATCAAGTTCTACACCCCGTCTAGAGAAAGGCAACGCATATGGTGCTACCAGGCCAAGTAGGAGTCTGCTGTGGCCCTTATTGAATCCCTTGCTGTTGGTCCGAACAGGGACTGGGTGATCTTCACTATAGTTGTCTCGGGAACTAAAGGGGTGTTGCAGCAGGTTATGGAGCAGCTCAGAAGCTTGTGAGTGTGTCGAAGTTGGAAGATTTGTTGATAAACCTCTAGGTTGGGTGTGAAGTAACGCTCACGAAAATTAATGCTGAACCTGAACATCATGCCGAGATTATGTGGTTAGTAAACGTCTTAGGGTAATGATTGTGGGTATTTGCGAACACCCCTAAACAATTGGGGTAGCTGGAGATCCAGGAGAGAGATGGAGGCGGTCCAAAGAACTTAAGCAAGTTCAGTCTCAGGAAATAGCTGGAACTGGAAAGATTGCTTTTAGAAAGAAAAATGGCTGCATCTGCTTCCTTTTGACGTTTTATACTGGGATGGTATATGGGTATGTGAGAAGTGGTGCATGGACAATGCGTATCCAGGGTCAATGTTCAGTGACATTTTTTCATCGATGTCTGGGTAACAGATCTTGAGCTGATACAAGGTAAATTCCTCTGATTTTTTTTTATTGCCATTATGCTACGCACGTTATTACTATGTAATAGAATCTTTGCAAGTTGTATGTTTTGCATGTCTCATACCGCATGTTTGCGCACGAAAACATATAAACGTTTGCACGTCCATATCGCATTTTACTGCCATGTCATTTTTACATCCTTAATTTAATTGAATGCATAATTGCTCGTGGCGTTGCTTATTGTCTTGCATTACGTCTTGTTTGGATGTCCATGTCATTCTTGCATGTTTTAATTAATTAGTTCACTTGCATTTAGGGTAACATTGCTTCGATTTCATAAGCCTGCATTGCATTGTTACTATAATTATCGGTCATTGCATTCACATTTCCGTACATTCCATCTGAAAATTGAAAAAAAATAATAATAAAATAAAAAAAATGATATGAATGAAATGAGAAAAATTTCATAAAATCATTTAAAAAATAATAATAATGCTAAAAATTTCGAAAAATCAAAAAAAATTCGAAAACTCCAAAAGTTAGGGAACAGAGGTCATTTCGACTGGTCAATCCTATTTTTGGATGATTCCCCTTTCTATATCTTTTCAAAATGACGATTTTACCCCTTAAGGATAAATTGTCTTAGAAAATTTTAAAAAAAAATTCTCAAAAATTGTGGAAATACGGAATGACCACATTCAACTGGTTTGACCTGTTTTCACTTACCGATCCTTGAAAAATGACCATTTTACCCTTCTGATCAGTCTGATCCAAATGTTCCAAATCATCCCAAATGATTTTTCATGAAATTGGTACCGAAAAGGGCCGTTAGAGTAATCTACGTAACCAAGTCCCGAACCCAGAATCTCTGGTTCGCAGGAATAAAGTATTTCTCCCGATACTTTATTTGGGTGTCTAATAAGCCTAACTGAAATGATTAGTGGCGACTCCTATGTGATAAAATCATTTCATATAATTAAAAATCTAAAGTAACGATAAGGAAGGAATTCAAGGGAGCATAAAGATGTAATAATATCTTTAACGAATAATCCGGTCATCTAATCAGAAAATTGTCTAACCTGTCCGTACAATGCTTGTGGGCATCTCCAACTACCTCCAAATCTTACAATCATTTCAAAAGATAAAAACTCGAAGTGGATTCGGTTTTGACTTGGGAGCTCCGCGTTAGGTTTAGTTAGATCATGATTAACCTTAATAGTCCGTTCATCAGAGGACTCAGATTAAAATTAAAATTTGTTTTTATTTCTTTATTTTCGGGCTCGGGGCGACTAGTAAGCTGCTGAAGCCCACCAGGTGGAAACAAACATGTCTTTCAGCCGGACGAGTGTCTTCAACTGGTTTGAATGCCTTTAGACATGACCTGATAGTACCCAATTCCTCTTGTTTGCATCTCCCGCCGAATCCAATCTCCTCGCATGGTCGCTCGCCTTCATGAAAACCAGAAGCTGAATCCTGGGGCTTATTTTATCTTTGGTACGCTCCCAAACAAATGATTAAATTTGTCAATTAATTTGCTGTCATGACATGCCCGGGCGAATAGTTGTTTTTCGTCTCAGTATAGGGAACTCAACAACGACATAAACATGTGATTAGGGAAGGGAACCAGGTTCCTCGCGCTTTTGTCTTTACGGCTCCGGCATTAGTATGACTTAGGAATAGGTTACTTCGCCACAATTGGAAACTTTTTTTATCAAAATTTGGCTTCATCGGTTTGCCCGCCTCGAATAAAATGTAAATTCCACTTTTGTATTATGGTGCTAAGGCTATCAAAAATAAAACTAATACAAATTTGCTGCTTTGCTGGGGCGTCATAGAGGCACTTCCGCTTGATTGCAATGTATTTCGTTGTTGGTGGCGAGTCCTCCAAGAACGCCAATTAAGAAAAAGAGTAGTCGAATCAAAGCTTTATTGAACCATCTCTCTGCCTTCTCCATCGTAAAAGCACCAGAAGCGAATCCGTATTCCATCTATGCTCAGGTAGGCAGGTATACGGCCAAATCTAATCTGATTAAGTTGTGTTTCCTCTCGAAGTGCTACATACGTGTCGGCTCGAGCACCTCGATGTCGTCCATTTTGGTGGGCTATCCGGGACATTAGGGCGTAAAACTGCACCGGGATGCAGCTACCAGGAAATTCACTGATCAGGGGGTCGGGCTGCTATGAGGCGCGCTAAAAAGGCGCCAGGCCAACATTGAGGTCTTTTACTCTTTGATAAGAACCAATGTTGTATATCCTTCATCAAGCTCAGTGTTTGGTAAATCGGGGCGTGCGTGCGGTGGGTTTAAGCTGTCGTCGAGAGCGTGGCGCGTGGTGGGGGGTGGCGGCGGTTTTGGGACGGGTGTGGCGCTCTGTTATT
>JAGVVM010014097.1:0-21251 GCA_019149425.1 Psidium friedrichsthalianum
CCTGACCTGTTAACCAGGATGCAGGAGCGAGGCTTAGAATAGATTGAATCGAATTAGAGGCCTCTCCCGGTGAATATATAATATTAACAAGAAGAGAATAAAAGGAAAGGAAAAATACAAGATCTGTATCTTTCCTTAAAAAGAATCAATCAATCAAGAGCAATCTTCGTAATCTTCAAATTAGTCGAGCAGATCTTCAATCAAGAGGATTATAATCTTCATTAGGATCTCCAACATTGAGAGTGCATAATTTTCTTGGAATTTCACAGTAGTGCATCTGGTGGGGCTTATAGGCCGGCACGGGTAGTTCCGATTGCGCGGATTGTGTGGTGTAAAGTTTTCGTATTTTAGGCTTGGAGGCAATCTGGGATGCACTAAATTCCCTCCAGGAGCCGGGCTTGGGTCTTTAGGGCCTGGCCGAGGTCGGGTTGTGGCCAAGGTCTATTGCAATCCACAATGGACTCTGTGGACTCGCCTATAGAGCAGAATACTAGGGACCGGTGCATATGTACTCCGAAGGAATTCCATGTGGGCGCGGTGACACATGGAGGCTGTTAAGCGATTTGGTGAGAAGTGGCGGATGGCCTTGGAGTGGAGGCCCGCATCAAGTGCACGGTAATGAGCAAATGTTCGGTGAAGGAAAGAGGAGCAGATGTTGTGCTATGGAAAAAACAATCCTATGGAGGGAGGAGCCCAAGACGAACCAGGCCGCAAATTCATCCATAGAAAAGTGCGTGTGATAATGTTCCACAAGCAAACAATCTCTCCTAGCTAGAAGGGACAACCAGGTTAGGGTGTTTTGTCGAGATCTCTTGGCATCCAAAATACCTAAGGATCAACGGTTATGACACCAAGTGAAAAAGATAAAGCGAGAAGCTTTTGTATACATCAGCGAAAGGAGTTACATTGAGAAGTTACTTAATAAGTTTTATTAACATTAGAATATCTAAAAAAATCAATATTTAGATATGCATTAGTCATAATGATTATCGTAAAAAAAGAAAGGGACTTATTGAGTAATGAATAAGAGCAAAATCTGAGTTTTCTAGAAATTCGAAACACTTGTTTCTCATATTAACTCGACTCCAGTTAATCGTCTTTGATATACAGTAGAATGAACAAACTACACAAAGATGTAAACTACATGTTACAAAAAAAAAAAAGGAGTAATGTGTGAGTAGCTGACCCGAAGAATATTTGTTTTTTGAGTTTCGAGATCGGGGTGAACGGATTATTAGTTGAATTAGATTAACTAACCTATACCGCGGACTGATGTTCCAGGCTACGGAATCGCAACTTTGGTTTTTTTGTTTAAATGATTTTAAGATTTGGAGTCGCCATTAATCATTTTTTGTAGGTCTATTTAGAAACTAAAGACAATTAGCGGGAGAACTAAATACTCTACGAACAGAAATTTGAGTTCGGGGACTTGGTTACACAAGTTAAATTAAAAGACTAATGCCCTTTGGTACCTTAATTTCATGGGTATCCTAATTTGGGCAACTGGGCTGGTTTACTCTGAAGGCTCTTAGTGGCGGTGTTCTCTTTTTCTGTATTGGTTTACTTTTTTATGATGAAATGCATGTGATAGGTCAATGGAGATGATGGTATAATAGCAAAAAACCAGCAGAAGTAATCCTAAAACTCCAAATTAAACACGCGAAGAAGTAAATGAATGTGACATGTAATCATGAAATATGCGAGCATTGTATATACAAATATGACATGCAAATGCGAACGTACATTACATGTGAACGTGGACATGCAGATAAACACACGAACATGGACATGCGGACCGCGATAGGATCAGACATGCGTATGTATAGTGGATACCAATGCAGTAAGACAGATACGAATACGTACGAAACGATTATGGATATGTATTCAAAGACGTATGAATATGATATGCAGATTCGAGAACGATGTACTAATATGGCATGTAGCTTTGAGAAGACGTCCGAATATGACATGCGAATGCAATATATGTACAATGGACATGCGAACGTGATATACGTACATGGACATGCGTAAATGTAACATGTGGTACACAGATCATGCATACGTGGAATGTAGATATGACATACGATAAATCATCAAAAATAGGATTGGCCAGTTGGAATAGCCCGTTTCCTAATTCTTGAGGTTTTTTTGCATTTTCTGAAATTTAAGATAATTTGCCTATAAAGAGCAAAATCGTCATTTTTGAAAATATTAAGAAGAGAAATCATTAAAAATAGGATTGGCCAGTCAGAATGCCCGTTTCCTAGTTTTTGAGATTTTTCTGAACTTTTTGAAATTTTTCAAGACAATTTCCTATGAGGGGAAAAAAGTGTCATTTGAAAATATCCTGAAGGAAAGTCATCAAAAATAGGATTGACTAGTCGGAATAGCCCACGTTTCCTAGTTTTTGACATTTTTTTTGAATTTTTCTGAAATTTTCAAGATAATTTGCTTATAAAGGGCAAAATCATCATTTTGAAAAGATTAGGAAGGAAGTCATCAAAATAGGATTGGCAAGTCGGAATGGCCCGTTTCTATTTTTGTGAGATTTTTGACATTTTTTTGAATTTTTTAGATGAATACGCATGAATCAATGACAATACAAATACGAATACGGCATGGCAAATACGCATGGGCTATGTTATATGAAATCACATGAAATGACATTTTTTGGTATTTTCAAAGCATTAAAAATTCCCTGAAGCCGAAAGAGGGAGTGAGCTAACGACTTCTGTGCAGTGTTACAACCTCCAGCAGATGGCTCGGCCTAGTCATTCTGGGGTTTGATGATGTAGAAATTAAACTGTAGGAAGTAAATGGCAGTATATAAAGAACCTCCAACGAGGGGCTCGGCCTTGACTCGGCCTACCCATTCTGGGGTTTGATGGTGGAAGAATTTAAATTGCAGAAAGTAAGGACAGTAAATAAAGGACCTCCAATAGGTGGTCCAGCCTTGGCTCGGCCTGCCCTTTTTGGGGTTTAATAGTGCAAAAAATTAAATTACAGAAAATAAATGCAGTAAATAAAGGACCTCCAAGGGGAGGCTTAACATTGGCCTGGCCTACTTTTTCTGGGGTTTAATAATGCAAAAATTAAATTGTAGAAATTAAAGGTAGTATATACAGAACCTCTAACGAGGGGCTCGGCCTACCCATTCTGGGGTTTGATGGTGCAAGAATTTAATTGCAGAAAGTAAAGGCAATATATACAAAACCTCCAACGAGGGGCTCGGCCTACCCATTTTGGGGTTTGATGGTGCAAGAATTAAATTGTAGAAAGTAAAGGCAATACATACAGAACCTCCAACGGGTGGGTCAGCCTTCCCATTCTGGGGTTTGGATTTGTTAAGCGAAAAATACAAAAAATTGTAGTACGAACGCGACATGTGGATATAGAGATATACGAGTACGACATGACATAATCGAAATTTAAATCAATCCATTTGGGTAACGAAATTCTCGAAGATTTTAATGGTTAGGATCGTTACCTGATTTGACGGATTTGATTGCCGAGTTCGGACCTCGTATCACCTTGTGGATCAAGATTGTAGCTCGAACGACGGGGAATGAATTCCGGAATTGTGTTGATCGATAAAGAAATTGGTGATGATAACCCCTAGCTTTAAACTCCAGTCATCTTCAAAATTCTCTTTTGAAAAAGAATTCTCTCTCTCTTTTTGGTATTTTCTTTCTCTTTAATTTTTCTTCAATCTTCCAAAACCCTCTTAAACATCTAAAATTTTCTCTCTCCAAAAAAATCTCCTCTCTAAGCTCTTTTCTTCCTCCTTTTATAGCCCACTCATTTATCTTCCATTCTAATTTCTCCACTAACCCTATCTCCCATTCTAATTTCTCCACTAACTCTTCTTCATCTTCATCTTCATCTTCCTTTCTCCATCTCTATCTCATATTCTAATTTCTCCACTAACTCCTCTTCATCTTCATCTTCCCTTCTCCATATCTATCTTCCATTCTACTAACTCTTCTTCATCTCCATCTTCCCTTCTCTATTCTAATCTTATTTTCTTCATCTATTCTTCTTCATCTTCCCTTCCCTATTCTAATTTCTCCACTAACTCTTCTTTTAGTTATTTACAAAATAATCCCTCAAGTGTTAGGTATTTGCATTCTAGTTCTTGAGATTTTAATGCAAAATTCAACTAAGACCCTTTTATAAAATTGAGTCATTCTGGGTACGTTGGGCCAAGATGAAAATTCGGACTATTAGAGGATATTGTCACAACTCCTAAAAGTGAAAAATGAAAATAAATTGACTCAAATTAATTTTTTTTTGCCCGATTCGAGATTATACTCGTGAAGAAATACATGACCCCGAATTGGATTTTTCAAATTTGTGATGGCCAACATGAAAAGGGATTTAAAAGAAAAATATTGACTATTTTTATGTATTTTTGTGGCCTCAAATGTTATTTTTTCCGAATTTTCAAGTAATTTTTTTATATTTTTTGAAAAATATTAGAAATACGAAAAAAATGAAAGTTTATTTTTTATTCAAAAATGGTTCCCTAGGCTTGGCCAGACTTTCAAAGTTGATTTTTTCCATTTTCTTATTTTTTTTATTTTCTATGAATTTTCGAAAATAAAAATACTGAAAAATATGAAAAATCATTTTTGGTCAAAATTGGTTTCCTAAGCTTGGCCAAGATTTCCAAAGTTGATTTTTTAATTTTATGAATTTTTATGAATTTTTTTATTAATTTTAAAAAGAAAATGTGATTAAAAATCAGGTGTCAACGGTTGTTTTCTCGTTGAACTGACGAGACTTTGAGAAGCCTCGTTTCCTGTCTGGGAAGTCGCCTATCACGCCAAGCATCGGGACCCTCTTATCTAAAGCCAACGCACTGCCGTTGTTTTCAGCGCTGTGACAACTTTCCCTTTTGGAAAACAGGAACATGCATGCATCCTTAAGTCGGCCGAAAGGTTTTTGCTCATTCTGAGGTTGATTTGAGCACGATCTGGTGCGTTAAAGGTCGCTCGAGATCCAGCTCACGTTCGCCTGCCATTCTCTGGCCTGTTGTGGAAATAGAGATATGCCTCGTGTCGAGCACATTTCTTGATTATCATGCTCAATGATTAGCCAAAGAAAGACGTGTCGATTGGTTTTGTATCTCTTGATGAGATGTGTGACTTGTGATTTGATGGACTAGGCGACTGTGATTAAACTTCGAGGCCGAAACCCAGGACACTCTGGAATTGACAAGGAAAATGCGTGAGATATGAAAATTTTGATTCAATCGCATATATTTACATTTATTATTTAGTTTTGCATGTCGGTGATTGGCGCGGGGTCTGTTGTTCCCGTGCATGGTGCCTGTGCACTGTCCTCGCGTTTGACGGGCGACGCTCGTTGCGCACATTAATTGAGCTATCATATGTGTTTGTTTATTGATAATACAGTTATTAGACGCACCATTTGTATAAAGTTTTAGGATTGGGCGACACTCGCGACTTTAATGGATTAGTAGGCGGTCACAAACGGTTACTCATCAAAGGGATGATGCCGTCGCCTATCGTGAACTCTCTTGAACTCATACCATTTGCAACTTGGGATCTCGATTCAATATGTAATTTTCTTACTTTTTGGAGCCGCCATTAATAAGTTATGGATTGATCAGATAACCAAATAAAATACGATAGTACAATTTATTTCTGCAATCTAGGAATTTACAGATGTGGGGACTTGATTACGTTATATTAATTTAATGTCATTTTGGTACGTTTTCTCTTTTACTTCTACTAAGAACGAAATTATTGCGTAATTTAACAATAAGACACCAATGGCCAAAATGCGCATGCGTCATGATGCAATGACATGAAAATCCTAACTAGATTAATGCCTAAAATGAATGGATTGATGAAGGCATATTCAAATGACTTGATATGAACCCCCTAATAAATTGTCGTTCATACTAAATGACGTGATCTAATGCAATTTGACATGACATGTCTTAAGTTTCTGAATGACATGGCATACATAATCTGAGCGAACATGCATCCCTTGAATGCTAACGATATGCAAAATCGTTATTAGATCGTATGCAATGCATTAATCCTAACTGCAATCTATAAGAGATGCCAATCAAAATTATTCCCTAAATATACATGGCTCACGAAATAACATGCAATATGCAAGATGAATATCATGGAGCTAATCAATAATTAATTCTATAGTTGAATGCAATTTACGTGCAACATTAATGGAATATTTTTCAGATTTTCTTTATGAATTAGAAATAGGAAATTACCGTAAATCTACATGATGACCTAAATTAGCTAGGATATAAGGTGTGCTAAATCCTAGTCCGGCACTAACTAAAATCTATGATTTCCTACATTACTACATGATTTCTCATGCATCAAATATATGAAATCATAAATTCGGAAACATATGGATGAATATAACCTAAAATATGCGACATGCGTGAATATCTGATAAAGGCATGAATCAGATGAAAGCGCAGCATCAACAAATAACCTCAAGCATGGTAATTATGCATCATTGTTCCTGAGATTATGCAATATCATTCAAGAACAATCAATATTTGTCAAATATATGCAATAATTATTAAATTTTGACATAACGTTCTATAGGTAGCATTCTTGATTTATCCTAGATGCAGATTATTATATGCGGACTATGCACATGTTATTCTTTGTTTAAGGTCGAGGTTGATCCCTAATTTTCTCATGCGAACTAAGTAGAGTAGGGGTAAGCATTGTATGGGTGAGTGGCTTCCACCATAGAATGGGGAACTACCCACTAAAGGTCGGTTCCGGAAAATTGAAATCGAGAACAGTCTGTTTGTTCCGTGGATCCACTCGGGACTGGTTCTTGAGTTGGTCCATGGAGCTGGTCCCACCAATAAATGGAGGCAAATGAGAGTGACCGAGGGAGGTGGTGAATGGATGGAGGTGCAACCGTGAGTTGATGTGAGTCGAAGGGAGTTGAGGTCGTGAGTCGAGAGATGGAGACAAAGAGACCAAGATGAGAGTAGGAGTTTGAGACAAGATGAGCAAGTTTCAAAGTAGAGATTTAATATTTTTTATTTTTTAAGTTACAAATTAAATAATATAAATATTACATGTTATCAGTCCGGTTCGGGTGGATGGGTGGGCGGTTCCACACTTGGAACCGAGACTCGGTCGGAAAACCCCGGTCCTAATAAAACTGAAATCGAGAATCGAACCTGTTCCGGGCAGCCTGGGTGCTTTCCGGTTCCTTTGCACACTCCTAAAGTGGAGTAGTCAAAATATAATATCAATCATGTATAAGTTAAGCGAGGGTCGAAGGAGGAGCCCCTAACATGTCTTTGTTGTGGATTTGGCCCATTTAAAGCCTTCCACGTGGATCTAGGACAGGCCCAACCAACTTAGCATTTGTCAAATTAAAATTTCTTAGATTTTGCGCAGTAGTTTCATTTGTTCTAGCTTTTAATAAGTTCACTATGGGAACAAGTTATGTCAATAGCGACGTCTTCGTAATAAAGAGGATATTCGGGTACATTCACATAAATAGTTTTTTTTTTTGCTAAAAAAAAACAAAGAGACAGTAGATTTTCGCAACTTTTCAAGTTTTCCGGAAACAAAAAGCCACATATATTATGTTGAACACAATTTTTTTTCCTTACGATCGAGAAGTGATTCTGGATATCTCTACTATGGATAAATAGGTTTTTTTTTCCTTACTTTGAATATGGAGTAGCTTTTTTATGTTACAAAGAAATAAATGGGCTACTTTTGTTAGGTCTAACTAATTGATATTTATTTTTTTCATTGCTTGTAAATGACACATTTTGCATATTAATTAAATTAGAAAAATCTACAATTTGCATGTAGAAATGATAATTATTGTTAAGTGAACATGATGTTAGATGAATGTTTATTATTCGGCGTGACCAAACGTGACTAGTTATGAAGATATATTCAGGTAAACGAAGAACAAGAAGAATTATACTAATCACGATGATTGCAGAAAAAGAAAAAGAAATTAAAAAAGGAAATATTACGTCGCTTTAATGTACTTATAAGGTCGATAGTTCCAGATAAATATTATGACACATACGACTTGTCAATCAAAGTGCTGGTTGGCATAGTCTCCATCATTAGTATCCACTTCCAGAAAAGTTACCAATTGAGCCCTAAATTTAAATGTACTCGTGTCAATTCAATCTTAATTTTTTTTTTTTACATTTTCCAATGTAGTTTTAAATTTTAACACAAAATTTAGATGTAGTATTTTTTTGGCTAATTACCACTAGAAATTGCTAACATGGCAATCCACTTTAGCATGTCACATAGGATGGCCGGTGATGAATACATACCACATTATCAATCTTTTACGGCAATTGGCTACAAAGATTACATTGAAATTTCGCATAACGGTTTATGATTACATTGGAAAAATTGAAAAATTTAGAATTAGATCGACATTCGTCCAATAGGTTTAAAAGTGATTAAGTAACTATCTAAATGATTTTCCACCATGTCCAATAGCTATTTGTTATTTTTTTTTTTGTGGCGGAGAATATGTTGTTAATCTTATAGTGAATTAAAGACAGTTACATAATCATTTCTCTTTATGATATGACTATTCAAAGATTTTGGGTCAAAATTGTATCAATTCATAAAAATCGCTTCTCATAAGGCATATAGTAGGACTTGTGGGAAAATTACCAAAAATGATTTAAACCTATTGCAATTGTGCCAATTTAGCCATAAATAATTTTTTGGCCAGTTGCGTCCTAAATTTTTTGCATTTGTGTTAATCTAGTCTATCTAGTCAATTTTAGTTGAAATGCTGTTAATCTTACAGTGGATTAAAGACAGTTACATAATCATTTCTCTTTATAATATGACTATTCAAAGATTTTGGGTCAAAATTGTATGGATTCATAAAAATCGCTTCTCATAAGGCATATAGTAGGACTTGTGGGAAAATTACCAAAAATGATTTAAACCTATTGCAATTGTGCCAATTTAGCCATAAATAATTTTTTGGCCAGTTGAGTCCTAAATTTTTTTGCATTTGTGTTAATCTAGTCTATCCAGCCAATTTTAGTTGAAATGCTGTTAATCTTACAGTGGATTAAAGACAGTTACATAATCATTTCTCTTTATAATATGACTATTCAAAGATTTTGGGTCAAAATTGTATGGATTCATAAAAATCGCTTCTCATAAGGCATATAGTAGGACTTGTGGGAAAATTACCAAAAATGATTTAAACCTATTGTAATTGTGCCAATTTAGCCATAAATAATTTTTTGGCCAGTTGAGTCCTAAATTTTTTGCATTTGTGTTAATCTAGTCTATCCAGCCAATTTTAGTTGAAATGCTGTTAATCTTACAGTGGATTAAAGACAGTTACATAATCATTTCTCTTTATAATATGACTATTCAAAGATTTTGGGTCAAAATTGTATGGATTCATAAAAATCGCTTCTCATAAGGCATATAGTAGGACTTGTGGGAAAATTACCAAAAATGATTTAAACCTATTGCAATTGTGCCAATTTAGCCATAAATAATTTTTTGGCCAGTTGAGTCCTAAATTTTTGCATTTGTGTTAATCTAGTCTATCCAGCCAATTTTAGTTAAAAATCACTGACATAGAAACCACCATGGTATGTAGCGTGTCCGCGTGCCTGGTGTTTACATGGGTAATTCTCAATAATAGTTTAATAAATCATTTTTTTGATATTTATTTATTTATTTCACTTCATTTTTACTTCCTCTAAAGTGCTCAGCGAGGATCGTTGGGCCCTCGCCGACGGGTTAAAAAATGAAACTAGATAGGTCGATCAAAATGATTTATTTGATATTATGGATGACTTTACAATTAATTTCAATCGAACTAACTATGAAACATAATTATACCCAATGGAAAAAGAGGGTTTCAATGAATGCTCTACATCCGTTAGAATATTCATTACACATAGGCTTTGTATGGGGAAAGTAACAAAAAAAAAAGTCATTAACCAATTGCATTGACATTAATTCAGTCATAAACATTTTGTTTGGACCAATTTAGTCTAAACCTTTTTATGTCTTGCCACTTTAGTCATTCTGATCAATTTTGGCTAAAAATCGCTGACGTGGATGTTGGTCATCCTGTCTGACGTAAATAATTTTACAACTTTAAGAAAAATGAGATTTTCAATTATATTTTTTTGTTATAATAAACACATTTAGTGAGCTCGTAACTTAGTTATTTAAGCTTTTGGGTGAAACTATTTCTATATATTTGTTATGTGCCAAACAAACTGCGCCATCTTCATCCCTGTTCGCACGTTATTGAAGTGCCACCACAAAAGTACAACAATTTCTTTTCGACCTCCGGACAAGAGAAGTTTCCTTTTGTTTGGTCCCTCCAATACTAGTCAGACCTACGCCAGAGATGGCATTCGACAAACCTTAGTTCTACGCTCACGATTCACGTTTAGACACGACAGCTCCTAGAAGGAACCGGCTCTCAAAGTCATGCATTAATTGGTTCATGCAATGTCCCATTCAAAGAGGCAAAGCCAAATTCGTCTCGTCCAAATCTTCACGGGGTCCCAAAAATCCCGATTCAATCTCTTGTCAATTCGATCAAAAGAGAGATACTCCCCCACGACACGGGCTCGCGCTCGTTCCTCTCCCCTTTCATTATATGACACCGCTGGATTGGCGACAAATCCTGATCGTCGTTGACTTAGTCGACCCATGTTTGAGGGGTGTCTAAATTGGGTGCTCCAGGATCAGAATGAAGAAGGGTTATGATTACGATGGACATCAAATGTGCGACGGAGTGGAGTTTCTTGCTTCAACCCTGGATCGCATGACCATGCTAAAAAAGTGGCATGTTGGTTCGCCTTTGATAGAGAAAGGTGCCATGTGTTTTTTTTTTTTTGGGGTGATAAGGGTACCATGTGTTTCACTTTCAAATAAACGCCGAAATATGACCACCGCAAACGTAATTCCTTTTTTTTTTTTTCTCTATTTACATCTTTTTTGAGTTGATTAATTTTATGATCACTAATCTAAACTCTCCACACTGAACTTTCAAACTAACACCAATCCCCTTTCATAAGGCCACTCAACTTTTATTCGAACTTAATCAGGTGATCTGTCCACTTTTCGACCCACGACCTGACCCACAAAAAAGCAATTATCGCAGAAAGTCGAACTTAAGTTAATACGGACATGATATTTTCCAACATTATGGAAGTATATGAAAGATGTCGCAAGTAACTATTGTCTATAGTTTCAATAGGATCACTTAAGTGCCAAATCGAAAACAAAAATATTTTGATGCCTACAACGAAATATTCCAGCCAAAACTACCATGTGTCAGTAATAATTAATTTTTTAATATAACATGACATTTTTTTTAAAAAAATAAGTCATGTGGGCTGCCGCGTGGACTTTGACACTTTTAAAATAAATTAAATAAATCAAATTAAAATTTAAAAATTAGCTAAAACTTAAATTCGTTTAAAATACGAATTTTATTTAAAATAAAATTTAAAAAATTTAATTTAAAAAAAAATGTAAAAAATTTCTGGTTACCAGCCTACCACCCCACCTTCACCGATGGTGGGGCATTGCCAGAGGGGACCCTCGGCCAAGCCTAGTGCGGGCCTGTAGGCCCTTGCCTGCGCCCAGCGGGGGTTGCCGAGCCACGGGTCCCTACCCTCGTCGGCCATTGTTGGCGAATGGGGGGGGGGGTTACCGGTGAGGGTCCTCGCCGCTGGTTTTGCAATTTTTTTTTTTGAGTTATTACTTTATTTTGTTAATTTTAAAAGAATTTTTCAGTTTATTTTAAATAAAATTTGTATTTTTTTTCCAAATTTTAGATTTTTTTATTTTTGTAAATAATTAAGTTTGTATTTTATTTTCACCTTTTTTATTTTTTACCTGAACTTCGTCGAAGCCATATCAGCTTAAAATATTAGTTAAATAATGCCACATCAGATTTCTATCGGAGCAAATTAGAGTTGGTACCAAAGTGATCATTTTATCTCTGATTTGACACTTAAGTGATTCGATTAAAACTTTGGCACCAAATGATCTCTACATATACTTTTGGCACTAAGAGTGTAATTTTTTCGATTTTTCTACTTTTGCTTAAGAAGTTGATTTCTAATTAGAGAAAAATATTTGATAAAATAACAAAATTGATGCTTATGGAATAAAATTTATTTGGTAATGGTGGTTGGCAGTGGCGGCGGCAGTTGGTGGTGGTTATGGCAGAGAGCGGCGGCGGCCGCGATGTGCGATGGCAGTAGTTGTGGCGACAGCCGGTGGAGGTCGGTGGTGGGCGGCGACAATAGACTTATGGTTGGTACGGAGGCGTTGAATATGAAAAGAAGCTGAAGTGAGGGAGATTTTGATGTTGAGAGATTTCTACTTTAAAAGAGAAGTAACTTCTTTTAAATTCTAGAATTGGCTCAAAAATAATTTCAAAAGTAGAAATTTACTTCAGTGGTAGAAATGCAATGTTACATAACCAAATGAATTTTTGCTTAAGAAGTTGCATTACGAAATGGGGTTTCTATTTCAGAAGTACTTCTGGAGCAGAAATTCATTTCTAGAAGTATTACTATAGGCACTCTTTGGTAGGCATACGCATATTAGGATGAGATTTTTGTGCTTCTGATATAGTTTCTTTCTAGGCGATATTTTTTGGGGGTGGATCCACGAATTCCTACTTTTCCTCTTCGCGGTGTGTTTTTGCTGGTGGTAGACTTTTGAATACATACCTGATCTGGTGCTACAAGTTGGGGAGTCGGTGCACGGTCTGATATCATATCATAGGTCTATTGCTATTCCATGTACCTCGACATATATACTTTCATATATAAACAACAGATTCGTTTCAAGAAATTTTCCTTAATTAGAAAATATGAATCACAAGCACAAAATATTACTTCAACAAAATTTTTCCTCTCTCTCTCTCTCTCTATATATATATATATATATATATATATATATATATACTGATTTTGGACAAAATATTTTAGGCTGGTAAACCTCTCGGCCATTGAATACCACTGATTTCGGAGAATATCTAAAAAAAAAAAGGCTTATGAAAGTCTGATGCGGATGCCAAAAAAGTTATTTCTAAGTATGTACTTGACATAACAAAACAGCTAAGACTTTGAATTGTACCATTCTTTGGCCGACGTGTGGAATTTGACAGCAGAAAAGTTAATCAACCAAATGTTGCAATTTTGTGCTTTTAGAGAAGGCCTTTCATGTACATAATAAATGTCTGGAACCGTTCGCACTTTTCACCTGACCCGTATATAGACTTGTACCTATAAATACGGTCATGTCTCAATACGGAATCGCATATTCAAGGATTCTTTGGTTTAGGTCTGTGAGACTTCTGAGTTCATGTCTCTTACAGTAAACTCGATCGTAAGTTCGTTTCATTCTCATTCTTCTTTTGATTGGAGTACATTATTAGATTTTGTCCATCTATCGTCTGCTTCCCTTCCCTCTCCCTTTTTTTTGAAACGATAGGCACTAAAAAGGTGTGATAATTCACCTCGATAATTGCGATGTTAACTGAAAATTTACATGATTTTGAGAAGATCAAGTGCGACATAATTATTCGAAGAATTTTTGCCTGTTGTTTTTTGGTTGCTAGTCCTCTTTGGCCTTTCATTTGTAAGCACGATGGTAAATTAGATCTATGCACAAAAATGTGTACATAATATGTTTTGACTTCCGTACTCTTATAAAATGATTAACATGATGAGTAGTAGGTGCCGTATGAATCCAAATTCGACACGTTTATAAGTCACCTCCTGTTGAAATTTACTTTATTTTAATCCTTGTGGATTTAAATTCGATCAAGCACAAAATTGACGCAACCATTTTACTCCGTATCCAAGCCCTTATTTTCTACCTGTGGTAGATATTGGAGATTTGCTTTGCTTAAATTTGCAGGGTGGAACATCAAAAGTGGAAATTGCGGGTCGCATTGAAGATCAGGAAAGCTTATGGACGCATCAATGGTCTTGCTGGGGCTTATTATTATCACGGTAATGTGGACCTCATTAAGGTAATTAAGCAATGATTAAGTCTATCTATTTATTTTCACTTATCTTAATTCTCTCTCTCTTTTTGGCGGGGGTCGCTATGGGATCTTTTACTATGTATGTTCAGGGCATTTAGTGAGAAAATCTTCTATGGATTTACATTGGTTTAGTATTTAAATTTTCTTGATCTTATTGAATAATAAGATCAAGAAAAATTAAATACTAAACCAATGTAAATCCATAGAAGATTTTCTCACTAAACGCCCTGAACATACATAGTAAAAGATCCATAGCGACCCCCTACCAAAAAGAGAGAGAGAATTAAGATAAGTGAAAATAAATAGATAGACTTAATCATTGCTTAATTACCTTAATGAGGTCCACATTACCGTGATAATCATAAGCCCCAGCAAGACCATGATGCGTCCATAAGCTTTCCTGATCTTCAATGCGACCCGCAATTTCCACTTTTGATGTTCCACCCTGCAAATTTAAGCAAAGCAAATCTCCAATATCTACCACAGGTAGAAAATAAGGGGTTGGATATGAGAGTAAAATGGTTGCGTCAATTTTGTGCTTGATCGAATTTAAATCCACAAGGATTAAATAAAGTAAATTTCAACAGGAGGTGACTTATAAACGTGTCGAATTTGGATTCCATACGGCACCTATTACTCATCATGTTAATCATTTTATAAGAGTACGGAAGTCAAAACATATTATGTGCATATTTTTGTGCATAGATCTAATTTACCATCGTGTTACAAATGAAAGGCCAAAGAGGACTAGGAACCAAAAACAACAGGCAAAAAATTCTTCGAATAATTATGTCGCACTTGATCTTCTCAAAATCATGTAAATTTTCAGTTAACATCGCAATTATCGAGGTGAATTATCACACCTTTTTAGTGCCTATCGTTTCAAAAAAAGGGAGGGTGGGGTGTGAGGAAGCAGACGATAGATGGACAAAATCTAATAAATGTACTCCAATCAAAAGAAGAATGAGAATGAAACGAAGCTTACGATCGAGTTTACCATAAGAGACATGAACTCAGAAGTCTCACAGACCTAAACAAAGAATCCTTGAATATGCGATTCCGTATTGAGACATGACCGTATTTATAGGTACAAGTCTATATACGGGTCAGGTGAAAAGTGCGAACGGTTCCAAACATTTATTATGTACATGAAAGGCTTCTCTAAAAGCAAAATTGCAACATTTGGTTGATTAACTTTTCTGCTGTCAAATTCCACACGTCGGCCAAAGAATGGTACAATTCAAAGTCTTAGCTGTTTTGTTATGTCAAGTACATACTTAGAAATAACTTTTTTGGCATCCGCATCAGACTTTCATAAGCCTTTCTTTGGACCATCCCGGATTTCCCTTAGATATTCTTGGTCCGAAATCAGTGGGTATTCAATGGCCAGAGGGTCAGCCTAAAATGGTTTCGCCTAACTCAAAATTATAATATATATAATATATATATATATATATATATAGATAGGAGAGAGAGAGAAGAGAGTTGAGAGAGATGAAATGGGCAAAATTTTGTTGAAGTAATATTTTGTGCTTGTGATTCATATTTTCTAATTAAGGAAAATTTCTTGAAATGAATCTGTTGTTTTATATGAAAGTATATATGTCGAGGTACATGGAATAGCAATAGACCTATGGATATGATATCAGACCGTGTACCGACTCCCCAACTTGTAGCACCAGATCAGGTATGTATTCAAAAGTCTACCACCAGCAAAAACACACCGCGAAGAGGAAAAGTAGGAATTCGTGGGTCCACCCCCAAAAAATATCGCCTAGAAAGAAACTATATCAGAAGCACAAAAATCTCATCCTAATATGCGTATGCCTACCAAAGAGTGCCTATAGTAATACTTCTAGAAATGAATTTCTGCTCCAGAAGTACTTTGAAATAGAAACCCCCCATTTCGTAAGGTCTCAAGCAAAAATATCTTGGTTATGTAACATTGCATTTCTACCACTGAAGTAAATTTCTAATTTGAAATTATTTTTGAGCCAATTCTAGAATTTAAAAGAAGTTACTTCTCTTTTAAAGTAGAAATCTCTCAACATCAAAACTCTACTCCACTTCCTCTTTCATATTCAACGCCTCGTACCAACCATAAGTCTATTGTCGCCGCCCACCACGACCTCCACCGGCTGTCGCCACAAATACTGCCATCGCACATCGTCGGCCGCCGCCGCTCTTGCCATAACCACCACCAACTGCTGCCGACACTCCAAACATCATCTACGTATCAATTTTTTTTTCCATTGCATAATTTTCACATTTTAACTTCCAACCTAAATTAACTCTTAAGCGAAGTAGAAAAACTAGAGATGACCCCCTTACACTACGAGATCATTTTTGCGCCAAAACTTTAATCGAATCACTTAAGTGTCGATCTAAAATGATCACTTTGGTACCAACTTAATTTGCTCCGATTGAAATCTAATGTGGCATTATTTTACTAATTTTTAAGCTGATGTGGCTTCGAACATAGTTCAGGTAAAAAATAAAAGGTGAAAATAAAATACAAACTTAATTAGTTTACAAAAATAAAAAAATCTAAAATTTGGAAAAAAAATACAAATTTTAGTTAAAATAAACTAAAAAATTCTTTTAAAATTAACAAAATAAAGTAATAACTCAAAAAAAAAAAAATTGCAAAACCAGCGCGAGGACCCTCACTGGTACCCCCCCCCCAAATCGCCAACAATGGCCGACGAGGGTAGGGACCCATGGCTCGGCAACCCCCGCTGGGCCGCACTAAGGCCTAGCTGAGGGTCCCCTCTGGCAATGCCCCACCATGCGGTGAAGGTGGGGGTGGTAGGCTGGTAACCAGAAATTTTTTTAAAATTAAGCTTTTTAAATTTTATTTTAAATAAAATTCATATTTTAAAAGAATTTAAGTTTCAGCAATTTTTAAATTTAATTTGGTTTTTTTTTTTTGGTTGTATTTAATTTATTTAAAAGTGTCGAAGTCCACGCAGCAACCCATATTTCGTTGGAGGCATCAAAATGATCATTTTGTTTTCGATTTGGCACTTAAGTGATCCTATTGAAACTATAGACAATATTTACTTGCGACATCTTTCATATACTTCCATAATGTTGGAAAATATCATGTCCGTATTAACTTAAGTTCGACTTTCTGCGATAATTGCTTTTTTTTGGGTCAGGTCGTGGGTCGAAAAGTGGACAGATCACCTGATTAAGTTCGAATAAAAGTTGAGTGGCCTTATGAAAGGGGATTGGTGTTAGTTTGAAAGTTCAGTGTGGAGAGTTTAGATTAGTGATCATAAAATTAATCAACTCATAAAAGATGTAAATAGAGAAAAAAAAAAAGAAATTACGTTTGCGGTGGTCATATTTCGCGTTTATTTGAAAGTGAAACACATGGTACCCTTATCACCCCAAAAAAAAAAAAACACATGGTACCTTTCTCTATCAAAGGCGAACCAACATGCCACTTTTTTAGCATGGTCATGCGATCCAGGGTTGAAGCAAGAAACTCCACTCCGTCGCACATTTGATGTCCATCGTAATCATAACCCTTCTTCATTCTGATCCTGGAGCACCCAATTTAGACACCCCTCAAACATGGGTCGACTAAGTCAACGACGATCAGGATTTGTCGCCAATCCAGCGGTGTCATATAATGAAAGGGGAGAGGAACGAGCGCGAGCCCGTGTCGTGGGGGAGTATCTCTCTTTTGATCGAATTGACAAGAGATTGAATCGGGATTTTTGGGACCCCGTGAAGATTTGGACGAGACGAATTTGGCTTTGCCTCTTTGAATGGGACATTGCATGAACCAATTAATGCATGACTTTGAGAGCCGGTTCCTTCTAGGAGCTGTCGTGTCTAAACGTGAATCGTGAGCGTAGAACTAAGGTTTGTCGAATGCCATCTCTGGCGTAGGTCTGACTAGTATTGGAGGGACCAAACAAAAGGAAACTTCTCTTGTCCGGAGGTCGAAAAGAAATTGTTGTACTTTTGTGGTGGCACTTCAATAACGTGCGAACAGGGATGAAGATGGCGCAGTTTGTTTGGCACATAACAAATATATAGAAATAGTTTCACCCAAAAGCTTAAATAACTAAGTTACGAGCTCACTAAATGTGTTTATTATAACAAAAAAATATAATTGAAAATCTCATTTTTCTTAAAGTTGTAAAAATTATTTACGTCAGACAGGATGACCAACGTCCACGTCAGCGATTTTTAGCCAAAATTGATCAGAATGACTAAAGTGGCAAGACATAAAAAGGTTTAGACTAAATTGGTTCCAAACAAAATGTTTATGACTGAATTAATGTCAATACAATTGGTTAATGACTTTTTTTTTGTTACTTTCCCCATACAAAGCCTATGTGTAATGAATATTCTAACGGATGTAGAGCATTCATTGAAACCCTCTTTTTCCATTGGGTATAATTATGTTTCATAGTTAGTTCGATTGAAATTAATTGTAAAGTCATCCATAATATCAAATAAATCATTTTGATCGACCTATCTAGTTTTCATTTTTTAACCCGTCGGCGAGGGCCCAACGATCCTCGCTGAGCACTTTAGAGGAAGTAAAAATGAAGTGAAATAAATAATAAATATCAAAAAATGATATATTAAACTATTATTGAGAATTACCCATGTAAACACCAGGCACGCGGACACGCTACATACCATGGTGGTTTCTATGTCAGTGATTTTTAACTAAAATTGGCTGGATAGACTAGATTAACACAAATGCAAAAATTTAGGACTCAACTGGCCAAAAAATTATTTATGGCTAAATTGGCACAATTGCAATAGGTTTAAATCATTTTTGGTAATTTTCCCACAAGTCCTACTATATGCCTTATGAGAAGCGATTTTTATGAATCCATACAATTTTGACCCAAAATCTTTGAATAGTCATATTATAAAGAGAAATGATTATGTAACTGTCTTTAATCCACTGTAAGATTAACAGCATTTCAACTAAAATTGGCTGGATAGACTAGATTAACACAAATGCAAAAAAATTTAGGACTCAACTGGCCAAAATTATTTATGGCTAATTGGCACAATTGCAATAGGTTTAAATCATTTTTGGTAATTTTCCCACAAGTCCTACTATATGCCTTATGAGAAGCGATTTTTATGAATCCATACAATTTTGACCCAAAATCTTTGAATAGTCATATTATAAAGAGAAATGATTATGTAACTGTCTTTAATCTACTGTAAGATTAACAGCATTTCAACTAAAATTGGCTGGATAGACTAGATTAACACAAATGCAAAAAAATTTAGGACTCAACTGGCCAAAAATTATTTATGGCTAAATTGGCACAATTGCAATAGGTTTAAATCATTTTTGGTAATTTTCCCACAAGTCCTACTATATGCCTTATGAGAAGCGATTTTTATGAATCCATACAATTTTGACCCAAAATCTTTGAATAGTCATATTATAAAGAGAAATGATTATGTAACTGTCTTTAATCCACTGTAAGATTAACAGCATTTCAACTAAAATTGACTAGATAGACTAGATTAACACAAATGCAAAAAATTTAGGACGCAACTGGCCAAAAATTATTTATGGCTAAATTGGCACAATTGCAATAGGTTTAAATCATTTTGGTAATTTTCCACACAAGTCCTACTATATGCCTTATGAGAAGCGATTTTATGAATTGATACAATTTTGACCCAAAATCTTTGAATAGTCATATCATAAAGAGAAATGATTATGTAACTGTCTTTATTCACTATAAGATTAACACATATTCTCCCCACAAAAAAAAATAACAATAGCTATTGGACATGGTGGAAAATCATTTAGATAGTTACTTAATCACTTTTAACCTATTGGACGAATGTCGATCTAATTCTAAATTTTTCAATTTTTCCAATGTAATCATAAACCGTTATGCGAAATTTCAATGTAATCTTTGTAGCCAATTGCCGTAAAAGATTGATAATGTGGTATGTATTCATCACCGGCCATCCTATGTGACATGCTAAAGTGGATTGCCATGTTAGCATTTTCTAGTGGTAATTAGCCAAAAAAATACTACATCTAAATTTTGTGTTAAAATTTAAAACTACATTGGCAAATGTAAAAAAAAAAATTAAGATTGAATTGACACGAGTACATTTAAATTTAGGGCTCAATTGGTAACTTTTCTGGAAGTGGATACTAATGATGGAGACTATGCCAACCAGCACTTTGATTGACAAGTCGTATGTGTCATAATATTTATCTGGAACTATCGACCTTATAAGTACATTAAAGCGACGTAATATTTCCTTTTTTAATTTCTTTTTCTTTTTCTGCAATCATCATGATTAGTTATAATTCTTCTTGTTCTCGTTACCTGAATATATCTTCATAACTAGTCACGTTTGGTCACGCCGAATAATAAACATTCATCTAAATCATGTTCACTTAACAATAATTATCATTTCTACATGCAAATTGTAGATTTTTCTAATTTAATTAATATGCAAAATGTGTCATTTACAAGCAATGAAAAAAAATAAATATCAATTAGTTAGACCTAACAAAAGTAGCCCATTTATTTCTTTGTAACATAAAAAAGCTACTCCATATTCAAAGTAAGGAAAAAAAAAACTATTTATCCATAGTAGAGATATCCAGAATCACTTCTCGATCGTAGGAAAAAAATTGTGTTCAACATAATATATGTGGCTTTTTGTTTCCGGAAAACTTGAAAAGTTGCGAAAATCTACTGTCTCTTTGTTTTTTTTAGCAAAAAAAAAAACTATTTATGTGATGTACCCGAATATCCTCTTTTATTACGAAGACGTCGCTATTGACATAACTTGTTCCCATAGTGAACTTATTAAAAGCTAGAACAAATGAAACTACTGCGGCAAAATCTAAGAAATTTTAATTTGACAAATGCTAAGTTGGTTGGGCCTGTCCTAGATCCACGTGGAAGGCTTTAAATGGGCCAATCCACAACAAGACATGTTAGGGGCTCCTCCTTCGACCCTCGCTTAACTTATCATGATTGATATTATATTTGACTACTCCACTTTAGGAGTGTGGCAAAGGAACCGGAAAGCACCCCAGGCTGCCGGAACAGGTTCGATTCTCGAGTTCAGTTTATTAGACGGGGGTTTCCGACCGAGTCTCGGTCTCAAGTGTGGAACTCTCTCTCAACACC
>JAGVVM010014098.1:0-10524 GCA_019149425.1 Psidium friedrichsthalianum
TTTGGTAGGTGGCTAGATAAAACTCTTTTATACAAATGTGCACCGCCGCATGTTACGGTGATACACTTTTCAGAAGCAATAATAGCGGGCTCACCCTGTTTCCACTTCGACAAGGTTTTTTTTCATTCCACCTCTATTATTAAAAAGTCTATACTAATTAAAACATGTCAGTAATACAAAATGAATCTTATCAATGCTAATAAAAATATCTATCTATGACTATTACTTATATCAATATAGCTTAAACCAATGAGTTTTAGATCATATCAAAAGGACGGAGAGATGTTAGGAAACTATTCCCGCCCAAGAATTTGATCATTCCTAGAACAAAAAAACTTAGTTTTAAGAAAGTCTAGTAAATGGAATGCAAGAAATGCAATTATTCTCCCTTGCCAAGAACTCACAACTAGGTATATGAAAAGAGCCTTAACTAAACTCACCAACATGGCGTGCATCATGGAAACATCACAGGAAGAGTCTGTCAACCAATAGGGTTCTGGAAGCATTGAGTCAAAAGGATGTTAACCATGCTTGTGCCTCTAAGAGGAATAAGAAGGAGGAGTCTGCGTCTGAATAATTCAGATAAAGTGCTGACTAGCCATACACAAATGATCAGCCATCTGGAGAAGGACCAGCATCGCCTTTGAAGACCTCAAAAAGACTCATGGAGATTCGACGGAATGTAAGGCATACGCTAAAGAGCTCAGCATTCGCAAGATGAACACATGCCGAATCAGATTACAGGAGACTTCAACGATGATTTAAAAGCTAAAATTCACCTGACAGCTTTCAGCATCTCACAATTGACAACTAGAGAAGAAGGACGAACACACGATTGATGACAAGTACCGATTGATCGGAAATTACAGGAAGGAACGAAAAGGATAATCAGATCCAACAGGCATGATAGTCCATCTATTAGGACGGAATCCTTCGATTGGCATCGATATTATCCTTCTTAAATCTATCTTAGACGAGATACCAAACTCTCACGGAAAAGAAGAACAGGCGAAGATATAGTTGTAGACACTGAGCAACACGACGAATCTGAATGTTTACCAGAATCTTTCCTAAACGGAATTATCTAAGACCATCTTTTCCAAGTTATACTGCATCATAAAGGTTGACTGAGATTGACGAAGTGGATCCTATTGGAGCACTTGGACCAACGCTAAGTACTTCGAGGTGAAAGGGGTATATAAAAGGAGGAGAGTGTGGTATTCGTTCGTAGGGAAAAGAAAAAAGACAAGAGACACCTACCCAGACGAGCAAAATCTTCGTTGAGAAGTTTTTTAAAACTTATCGTTTTTTTTTTTTTTTTTCACCGAAAATTCATGTTAATCTCATAATTCTCTTTTTGTTTGAGCGTTGTAGGACATATCTTAGTGAGCAAAGTTGAGAGAAGTTCATTGTAATCTTAGTGTACATGCTCGATCATTATCAGTGAAATCCAGCCATCGGCGTCATCGTGCCGAGAGTGAGACGTCCGGCTACTATAGCCGGAACACTATAAATCTGTGTGCCATCGTCTCCTTCATGAAACTTCCTTTATCTTGTGCATACTAAATCTAGTTTAGCTTCAAAACTTGGCTTCTGGGTTTATTTTGCCTTGCCCTGTAGAAACTCAAATTTTTCTAGAAGACAAGCACTATATCACCCCCTCTAGGTGTCGTTGCTAGCTACTGAGAAACACCTAAGAGCTACGAGACCCGCAGAAGATACTCCTTCTCATGGCAAAAGCTCTGAAGATGGCACCAAAGGACATGGTAGAACAGTTTGATGAAGGCAGGCAAGCCATTAGGATGAACTTGGATTATCCGCCTGTGTCCACGAATCCGAGCTCATGGTAGACCGGCCTCAACCTCCACTCAGATCGCAAAGCCTCACCATTCTTACTCAAGTACAATGAAAGGCAAGGTCTAACAAGTCAGAACGATGGCAAGTGGGCTCATGGTCGAGCCCCCGTCTAATGCATTCTTTGTTGACATCGGAGACATTTAGAGGTAAATCTCAACCCGTCGGCCTAATTTCTAATGTTTCATGACGCGTAAGTTCGATCTACTTGTTGCAGGTATATGCGGACTGAATTAGTCTAAGATTCATCTGCCATTGATGAACCAAACTTTCTATTTCATACATAATCCATAAACTTTCTAAAAAGTTCGAAGATGGATGAATGAATCAAACCTGAAAAATTATGCGTCTGTAGAGTATCGCAACATAAAAATCATCCCTAAGAAATAATCGGACCACACGCGACCATTATCCATATCATGTGAGAATGGCGGAATAGACATCATTTGTCATTATTCAATGTAATGAGATACAAGTTAGTTTGATAGAAAAGACTATAGATCGATAGAATATCACGAACAAAATTCCATCAAAGCGGATAGAAATTTGTCTATGTGGTATATGTTGATCAACACAGATTGTGACTTATAGTACTAATCGTAATATTGAGCAATGGTAGCCATAAGTTAAAATTGAATCGAAGGAGAGGCTCTCTAATATGCCCACATTCGAGAACAGCCCGAAGCTGGAAGGGGACTTCGGCCCTGCGCAGAGCTTGATCACAATGACAAGCAGCATTGTTTAGAAGAATAGGCATGGACGATTACTTCTGGACGATTACATAATAGTTTTTGCAATCTCCATGTACCTCTAATAAGTTGATCATGTATTGACATAATATCTGTGTAATTCTGTTCAGTTCGCTCCCTCCTTGCTTTTGTAATCCAATTTCATCCCGTCGTTTTCCGCGTGACATTACAATTACAAAATAGACCTTTTAAACTCGTATACATTTCCTTTTTGTTGGGAACGTATTAGTTTCACATTCTTAGATTTTCTACAAATCTCTATTCTTCTTACTGTTGCAAATGTTGCATTTTTCGTTCGCACAAACGTAAGGCTGACTTCATTATGGTACAAATCCATAGTACAAGAGGAGTGGCAAAGGTGGTCACTTCCCCGCATCAAGACAAAGCTTTAAAGCTCTCAGTACCGGGATGAGAGCATGACCTATAACCCTACCTTCCTATATTTCTCACACCGCGTGGTAATAAACTTTAGCGTATTTTCCATTTATCAGTCGCAGCAATCCTCATCACCCACTTCCATCAGTGGATAGGCATTGCTACTCATTACTAAATATAGTTTTTCTAATATTGGCAACCATTTGCTGATTCCTTGCTTTGAATTGATCAGAAAATAGTTTTCCAACTAAATCACCAATGATAAATTGTTGTTTAAGTTAATGTTTAGTGTATGCCTTGGCAAATTGTTCTTTTGAGCAATAACATTATTCCAACCTGACGGTCTAACTTCATCCAACTTATCAAGATTCAAAACAGGGTTGCTAGTAATCGGCCTTTAGCACATCACTTTGTAGCCTAAGTCTTAAAGATTAACAATGGATTTCTAAAGGAATTACAGCCTCTAGTCTCATTCGCCATTATTAAGTAATTCCACTCTATCTGGACAATCTTCGAATGAAATCGGTGAATTAATAGACAAATCTTCATGAAATTCTTGTTTCCAATAAAAGAGCCATTTATTGAGCTTATCACTTCAAGCATGAAAAAGTTTGTAATCTCCAGAACAGATAATCTATCATATAAAAAATGTCATCAAAACATGAAAAACGAAATCTAAGCACTCATTAAGAATTGTCCCTACAAGAAGTATTAGATCTCAGGAAATATCAGACACAGATGGCCTATCTTAGAACTGTTTGTCCGGATTACCCCTATTGAATGGGAAAGAAATATGAATTGATCAAACGGGATTGGGAAATCCAATCTTCGTTTGATAAATGCTCTGTTTTTGTTCTAGCCCCCTACAAGAAAATGTCATGAATAGGATACTACGCACACAAAAACAAACTAAGACTCGGGAATTGCAAACTAAAATCCGGAAATTGAACATCCATTTCGGCTATGATCAAGGTGTAATCATAATTTGATTAGTCGGTTCACTATTGCTAATTGAGTCTGACATGCCCTCAATTTATCATCTGCAAGGAAAAATTAGTGTCAATTCTTTAATAAATTGAGCTATGTTGAGGAACGAGATACTCCTTTTTTCCATAGTTCATTTGCTTCTTTTGTTTTCGTTCCTTTGTATCTCCTTATCTGCGGGAATCTTGTTTTCTTTTGTGACCAATTTGAAAGCAATGGTGTCAAACATAAAATTGAGAAATGTTAAGATTAGGAACGAACACTCCTTTTTTTCTCTTCGAGTGGCATGTCATTCACCACAATTGCCACCTTTTATTTCCATATACAAGAACAAGTGAGTAAATTCGCGAGTGAGTTGATTTGCCTTGGAACGAATACTCCCTGTTTCTTTGAAGAAGGAGTCACTTCCATCCAGGCTGCTCCTCCTTTAATCCATCTAGGATTTGTCCCCACCTTAATTTCGTCTTCTCGAAGTTCTGCCAAGAAAATGGAAGAAAAGACAGCTCATTCCCAAAACAAATCGAGCTTAAACTGAAATGAGTATCACCTTTCTTTGAGGACATATTTGGTGATCATTGGTCCCCTTGATGCAATGCCGTGTAACTTTTTCCTCTCGAAGGGGTGTTCTTTGTTATATGCAATTAACCCATATCTTGAATGATTGAATTTCCAAAGGCGGCTTTGCCCAACATTGCACTGCTAATCAGTTTAGCCTTCCTTGATTTCAAGTGCTTATCAAGTTCATGACTAGTGCAAATGCAAAATCTTTGGCGACTTCATGATGGTGGAACTCCTTGCATTCGAAAGAAAAGGAATCAAATACCAAATGAAACCTTTCATGAAGTTTTCTTTTTATGCAAAATCAAGGCAATAGAAATGTGTTTTGCCCTAAGATCCTTGTTTCTTACATTGCTTCTTTTAACATGTGTCAAGGACTTAAACTTCGATTCACCTCTTGCCAAGGTTTCAGTATATAAGAAATTATCACAGGAGACTAATCATATAATGTAGTCCTGATTTGGCTACTCAAATAATAGGATCGGGAGAGTGACTTGTACCAAAAAAATCCATTGCAAGAATGAGCAGAAATTTCAGGGCTGTAGCCTGGTCAAATGGTCGTAACTTTTTCATATAGAAAGAATGAATGATTCCAAAGCCAAAAACTATGAAGACTATTGATCTACAATTATTATGAAGTTTTCACATATGGCGCTTTAGAAAGGTCGCATTGGGGTGGAAGTGGAAGGATGAATGGACAGAATGAGGAAAATAGGAACTTCGAAAATTGATCTTCTAAGCCTCCAAGGAAGTTGAAAGGGCGTCAGTTCTTTTAGATTGATGGCTAAAAATTCAACGATGCATACTTTTGAAAGATCTGACTCTATAAAGAAGTGAAAACTCTTCTAGGTTTTCAGGTGTGGAAATTTTTGTGGTTCATGGAATTGCACTAGGCAAGCATTAATCAAATTTGCATGACTTCTACAAAACTTGATGATTTTTAAAGCCAAACAAAAGAAGAGCAAAGACTAAAGCCTAATATAGAAATTAGAAATTATTGAAGCACACAGAACTAGAAAACACTCAAACTATGAGCTATTAAAGTCATTAATGCTTGTGGCAGTCTCAAAGTATCATGCTGTAGGTTTCCAAATGCATGGGAGATGATAAAGTCTTATGATGAAGTTTATTGATAAGATTTCTTGGACTTATCGATGTTGAGGCTTGAATGTGCGAACTTGCCAATGAACTATGGACTTATAGATGAGAGGTTTATCAGTATGAATCTTGGACTAGATCATCAAAATATTTGGCGTAGTAGAACCCCTAGAAATATGGTTTTCCTGCCTCAGATTTGCCAAGCGCCTTTTGATGCCAATGAGAGGCTCGTCGAGCTTGAATACGAACTGATCTTCTGGTTGAGCTTGATGGTCTTAAGTCAGAGGTGATGGAAATGGATTAATAGAAAAAGAAGATGATGGGCAAATAGATGGTAGAGAAGAAGAAAATTTGCAGATATATTGGACATTGTTGAGTAGTAATTGAGCAAGGGAAGTGATGATTTAGGGCCAACATGTTGAAGAATGTGAGATGTTTTTCCTGCTTTGATACCATTGTTGATGTTCAGAGCCTGAGAGAAATAACGACAAATGTTTATGGTGGCTCAACCTAACTAAGATTGTATAACATGTATTTACAGAAGTCACTAATTACAATAGGGGTATAGATAACATAATTACATAAATATCTCAATATACATATAATTACATGTTAATAGCTGCTTGATTGTAGTACGAAGTTATTCGACCCCTCAAGTGTACACAAATGGAAGGAATTGTGAGCCCACTTATTCATGAGAGTATAAAGGCCCATTGTAACTTTGAAAGTAATTCTAGAAATGAGTTCTTATGAAAAAAAACCTATTGCGATAGGAGAACCAATCCAATTTCAAAAAGTATGCTTGACATGTTTTGAGCAAATTCATTCGCTATTTCAAGTTTTTGCAATAAAAAATAACGATTTTACATTAACTAGGATGCAATTTCAATGGGCTTTGCAGTAAGACTTATGATTTTTTCAAATGGTGAAACAAATGATGGACAGGTAGAATTTTTTTTTTGGATTTTCATTGTGAAAAATGGGCCTTACGTATTATTGGAGAAATGGGCCAAATGACATATCAAGGCCCTCGAAATCTTAAATGGGCTCACACTCAATGAGTATTCAATGCATTTCTAAGAGTACGTATGAACAATTGGCTTTGAAAGTGGGTCCATGAGCAGTTTACACTATCAAAGTAAGAGTGTTGTAAACAAAGCAAATAATTAAATTGCGAAAGTAAACATATCGAGAGAATGGATGGTGGCAATAAAACAAGGCACAAAACATGAGCATGAACTGTTGAGGTTTATGCCTAAACCAAAAGGCTCACAAATGAGGTCAAGAGGATGATTCGACTAGTCATAGTCCTATGTACTAAGGTCAGCACCTCTTCATAGTTGCACAATCTCACAGACAAATAAACTTTGACACCAAGAAGGATACTTGTGGTTGAAAAGACAACCTCTACTTCACAGTCTTGCTGTCGGGGTCTAACGATAGGGTGTTGCATACAAAGTGTAGTATCAAAACATTAAAGCATGCAAAGAATTTATAATGCAAAAACCACTTTCATATCAAATTAAATATTTATTCTCACACTTCTCTACGCAAAACAAGGGCTATGAAATGTTCCCTCCTTATACTCCTATATGCGAAAAACATTACACTTTGATTTCAGGGTGTACCTTCTCTCCACGTTGCCTTATTACTATTTATTATCAAGAGAAAGTTCAGGCTAAGTCTACTACAAGTTTTAATTCAAGTCCAAGGAAGTCGCCAAGTTGTCGCAACCTTCCAAAAGTGAACCACCAAAGGAAGCTAATAAATTATTTAAGCCAAGACTTAGCAGGCTTCTTCCAAGCGCATACCAATCCAATGACTTAGCACGATTCTTCAAGCGCATACGAATCGTAAACTTTGTGCTTTTAATTTAATCAACTTAACATGCAAATTAGTTTACTCTCTAGTAATTATTGGTAGGTCGATTAGACTCCTAAGTAAAGTATGAAGAGAACATTTTAATGTGCAAACAGAGAGATATCATGGATACACGGTCTAAAAATGCTAGATAAATATATGCCCTTTGGTACCTTTTCTCTTTATTCACAGAACAACGTTGTAAGCAATCTTGATCATTTTAAAACTAAAACTACTAACAGGTGATGGATGTTCATTGTATTGCGCAATTAATAATGTAATACTCAATCACTCAAAAGTAATAATAAAGAGCCACGCTATTTTCACTCTATTTGGTTTGATACTCCCAAGTGCTTTCACCATTTTACCTCTTTACCTTGCATGCTTTGGTCAAATTTTTCCACTCTTTCTATTTATTATTGCTTTCCTTTACATGTGGGTCCCACATTCTCCTCCTTCTCCCTTTTATTGTCTATTGTATGTTGGAAAACAACAATGAAGGAACTCCAGCTCCTCAACCTCTCCTACAATGTTCAACGAACTTCTTCTCACCACTGCCAGCTATGGCAAACCAACTTTGCAAGTTTCCCGAACCGCTCAATAAGCTTAGGTGCTAATTATAATGATCTGAATACTCACTAGCTTATGTTATAGAATAATAAATAGTAGATTTGAATTAATAGATAGATTTAACGAATTATAGCTGGTTAGTAGAATATTTGAGGTCAATTTGGAGCATAGTTTATGATGAAATGTGTGAACCAAGGACATGTGAGCACCCCGCGGTGCCACATGGTAGACGGAAGTGCCATGTGGCACTAGGGCAGTGCCACTTGGTATCAGGGACTACACATAGCAACACTTGTCAGCCCGTTGGCGCCACGTGCACTCGAGCACTGACTCACCTCCATCTTCTTCTTCTATAAATAGCTCTCGCACTACTTTGTTTCTTCAGAACAACCCTTTCTCTCTCTACTTCCCACACTGCACTTCATGTTGTTCGTTCGTTGAAGCCAAGCTATCTCGCCTTCACGCTGATTGGTAAGCCAGCTCGAGGATTGTGGTGCTTCCCAAGTAGGGTCATGCACGAACGCTAATGGAGAAAGGTGAATCAGAGCTCATTCTTGTGTAATCTATACTTTTGTTTTCTTCGAGCTTAGAACCTAGACAAGTGGATTTCTATTCCTTATTACTAGACTAACTATGGGGCTTGCCATTGTGAGCATTGTGGCAATCTGTCTTGGTTGTGATAACTTCAAGTTCGTATTGTTCTGAGAATTTGTGCCATTGTCTGCCTTGTGTTTCGAAGACTATGCCTTGAGTGCTTTTGGTGACTTTGTTGCGCATCTTGCGATTCTATAGGTTTTAGTTGTTCAGCCTAGGATCTATTTGTTGGGTTTGTACTCACTTCGTTGGTTGAAACATTTTTTTTTTCAGCATATTAAAATGCCGAATCTACTGAATCGGCGCAGGAATACTTTATGGTGAACCTTTACAACTAAGTCCATTCCCAAGAAGAATTTCCAAGACCTGACCCAACAGTCCGTTAAGAATATGCTATAAGGTTATCCATTCTAGATTTTATGCGAAGAGGGACCACTAGTTGAATTGGTCACATTTGAGTTCAAGGCTATATATTGTCACGGCCTAACTGGGTGGATGGCCTCCTGGCACCCTCACCAGTCCATTTGGAAGGACGAACTGAGAATATAGCTGGATGTATGGAGTTCAGGCACACAAGTTGATGATGTTGCATGGGTGATGGAGCTAGTGGATGGTTTTAATAATCAGGAGTAGATTACCATCTTTTGTAATCCTCCTAGAGTAATGATATTATCAAGTAGTGATGTATATAACCTGTACGAGATGTGACTATGGAATAGTTAACTATTTGTTGAATGATCTTATTTCTTGCAAGTGTGTTCCCAGTTAGTGAAAAACCCATTAAGGCCATACGCTATTAGGCATGCACGCCCTTGTATTCCATGTACTTGTGCTCATATGGCTGTCATGAATGTTCATAGCTAGTCTTTCGCATGCACCATTATATATAAAATTTTAAACAGAATGCAGGTTAATAGCAGGTGGCAACTGGGACACCACATGATGGGTATCAGAGCAGTTAATGGAGTGATAAGGTGCGATAGTGGACAAGTGTTTGATAGGCACGTACGCGATTAAGATTACAAGTGTCATGTGTTTGTATTTGATAGGGATTGCAGTAGCTTATGCTACTTATTAGATAAAAGATATTTGTTTGATCGCTGCTTAAGTTTGATGATCATTATGACTACTTTTGGATATAGTAGGGCGATCAACAGAAGATTGGATGGTAAGGGGTATATGGTTTGTCCTTAGGCTTGAAAAGTTGTGGTTTGATGGTTGGTATTGATTGCGGATTAGGAATAAGGCAATTTGATTTTGGTGGATTGTAGGCTTGAATTATGTGGTAGTTGATGGGCTTAGATATCGATTGATATTGAAGACCCTGATTAATGATTGATGTTCGTAAAGGAAGCGAACGGTGTCGTAAAGTTTGGTTTGAACTTGTGGTTGTGCCTTGAGTTTAGTTTCATGTTGATTCTAACTTGACAACGACCAAACAAGATATTTGTATGCTTGTACATAAAAATGATCTTTTATATCAATGTGCTGTAATTATTTTAGACTCGATTTTGGTGATGATCAAGGAATGTCAAAATAGATTTATTCATGCATTACATGGATTTATTGCATTAAATTATTAAGTTTTGAAAACGTGCATGCATGAGCATATCATTGTTTTACATCAGACTTGATAAACCATCAGCTTAGTATGGTACCAACTGCATGGGATACCTACAAGTAGTAGTGAAGCATGATATGGGACGTGCCGAACAGGACTTTCTTCATAGGTGAATGACTTGGGGACGAACTAGCAAATACGTGGCTTTATATGACTCGATTTGTTGAAGTTCCAGGCGAGTCGACAAGAGCCGAGTGCATAAGAATCTGGTCTGGCACGCACCCAGTAACAGAACGCGTTCCTTCCTACAATCTTCTATCC
>JAGVVM010014099.1:0-11543 GCA_019149425.1 Psidium friedrichsthalianum
TTTGATATCCGATTCTAATGTGCTCGAAGTTTCCCGCTCATCTATGAAGGTCATGGGAAATACACGTCTGAGAGAACAAAGAGAATAAGACGATAGACTTATGACCTGCAAAAAAGAGAAAAGGAAGACACCAAATGAAGAAGGGACTGCCACATGCAAAAACGTCCCCACAAATGATAAACGGCAGAATACTGTCGTGGGGAATGTATATCGCGGAAGGGAGCGAAAAAGCGCATGGCCCCTTTATGGAAATATTCATTTCTGATTCAGAATTTTTTTTTTGGTAATTGTCTCCACATTGAGTATTAGAAAGTGGCAAACAAAGGTGAAGAAGATAAACTTGTGAACAACGTGTAGTAATAAAGTTGAATAAACCATATCAATACTAACTGAGTGAATTGGTAAATCAACGCTTACTAATGGATTTTTATACAGCTTTGACAATAAGCGAATTTATGAAGAGGAACTTACTAACTAATGTCCGAACAATAGAAACTACTAAATTTATGAAGTTCAAAGAATGAACCAACCAAAAGAACAAACTTCCTAATAACACTTGTTGACACCTAAATTTTTTACAAATTTTTCTTTTTCCTTCTATTAACACAAAACTTGTAATTATTAACATCAACCAAACTTTTCCTATTGCATTGCATAATTTATTATTTCTCACTCTGGCATTCATTTTGCATCGACGGTGGTGACAATTCAGCTTAATCGACGAGCGGACATGGCCAAAGCTCTCAAAGTAGAATTCAGTCTACATTTAGGGGAGCAATTGCAAAAAATGCACCAAGGATTGGGCTAAGTTAAGCCTAAATCAGCTCATCTTTATTTTTTAATATAAAAAAGGGCTTTTTAATGAGCAGGAATATTTTGTCTCTAAAGATTTATATGCAATTATCCAAAGTTAAGGGACTAATTTCGTAATTACAATGAAAGCGTAAATCCTTAACTATCATTCGAAATACAGATCTAGGTTCACATTGAGAAGGAGGCCAACTTATTGAATACACGGCAGAGAGATATTGAGACGGACGGCGACATCATGCGGGGAGGCCCTGTTCTCTGCACCAGGAACAATAAACAAGAGAAAAAAGTTTTCTCCTTTTCTTGAGGTCACAAAAGGACGCATGAGTTTCTCAGCTTGGAGAAGTCAAAGTTCAGGGGAGTTATGTTTTCTTTTCCTTTTTGTAGTTCTTTGCTTGGGCAATGATATCTTTGTGTTGATCTCCCATCGTGGTCAAAGGGTCCTCATCTCAGAAAGTCCATGAGTAACACCCATAACAAAAAAAGGCGCCTCCGCAAGTTGTCCCAGAGGAGGGTCCCTGCAGGTTCTCCACCATAACAAATCAGCCGACTGCCTCCTCACGTCTCGATGATAAAACAACCATGAGCACAGCTGCATCACCGCGCTAATGAGCCCTCGACGGGGAAGCTGGTTGCGCCCCACCAACACCCCATGTCTGAGCACCATCAAACCAGACCACAATTTTTACCGTACCTATAGCTATTGTTGTCTTTGCAGTTGTGAACCATAAGGTCCAGAGCAAGTCACCAACGACACTAGCAGGCTTGAAGAAGAGACCGAGCAGCATCACCATTGCTGTTCTGAAACTCATCTAAGATGGCATATCGATGATCCCAACCTAAAGTTGTTGCCGAATGGGTACCATCCATGAACTACTACTAAAACCTGAATTTATTGTGTGTTCCCTTAATGCTAAGGCTGCCGTTTAGACTCGTTTTGAAGTGCTCCGCTGATTTGTTGAGTCCAATTGTGGCAAAGAGAAAATCGTGAACTTGGCCTTGAGTTTGAATGGTTTAATATCGTAATTTGCTCATGTTGGTAGGATTGGGATAATGGGTGTCGACTTGGGACAACCGTTGTGCATTACCTTGGGGTCTACTCCATGTCTATAAGACTACGATTGTTCAAATTGGTGTCCTCGTACGCTGATCTGACTTCCCCTGATATGAGTGCATGTGGAGTTGGTCCATATTATTGTCTATTGTTAATTCTCGATGGTCCTTGAGCTTCTGCCATCGTACCATACCATGAGCAGCATTAGACAAATCCAACAACGCAAGTAGCTGTGCTTTCATGACCTGGCCGAGCGAGCTATCGAGCAGCCATGCAATTTTCACTGAGAAGCTGTCAAGACTCCCTTGCTATCAGCCTTCTTTGCGCCACTGTTCAGCCCCGGTTCAAGGTGGATCAGCCCATGTTTTATCATAATTTGAAGGTCTAACCTTGTCACTTCTTTTGTTAGATCATTTGGATATTCCTACGTCGAATCAAGCTCAAAAGATGCAATTTTGGACGAATTTCCATGTTGCATGCGTGCAGGTTTTAGCTTGGACAAGGTAAGAACTCTCGACTTTTGATTACTAATCTATGCTTGTTAATTTGGTAACTTGCTTGGTTCTTAGATCTCTTGAACACACAGATCTTGCAATTAGAACTGAAAAGTTCAAACTTTTCCTGTCAAGTAATGGCTAAACCGAAGATCACCTTTTTGTTGCACAAAGTTCTGATTTTTCCTAAGAAATTCAGTTTATTATGATTGGTCGGATCTCACATGCATATTTGAGAATTGATTTATTCGATTGGGAGTATCTTTTCTCGAGGTAATAAGTCGTTCGCATTTTCATAACGAAGATTGAATTGGAAAGATAGGAATTTTTGGGGAAAGTTAGAATTGATTTACGGCACACTCCCCTCTTGGGCTAATTTGTATGATTTGATAGATAACATTGCTTTGATTTTATCGTGGTTGGTTGATTTCTTTTTCATTGCCTATCTGATGATTCTTTTGATGTTGTCTCCATGTGGTGGATAAGAACTTGTGCTAAGTTGGATAATATCGGACTTGTTGCAGATAATTCTTTGCTTTGAATGTTATCTCGTGAATTGGTTGAAATGTTTATCTGATGGTTTCTTATCTTATCTCTGAGAATTTTCCGAGTTTACTTGCTTCGAGAATAGGATTTGTTAAGTTTGGATGTTTATCCAATTTTTTTGAGAATTATCTAAAGTTAATTTTTCAAACCTTAAAGATAATCTTCTCATACTAAAACTGAATTTGAATAGGAAAGGTAGACCCTACTTTCATATATTTGGTCACTCCTCTCAAGTATTTTCGAAATTCAAATTAAGCTTGTCCACTTACTTCTCGTCTGGTCATGTTTGCTTTTTTATTTTTGTTATATATAGTTTGCACATTTATAAACAAACACGCCCAGAATATATGCTCCATGTGCCTTGTCTTTTCGGAAAATAAATTGCACTGCCTTAGCCGTGATCTTATGGAATGGGACGGCAATTTAGTATAGAATTTTGTGTTCTGCCCTTTGGTAACAAGGGATAATGTTATTCTATACATTTTATCCGCATATTGGCTCAAATCTCCGAGGATGTAGCGGATAAAATTTTGCTCTAGCCCAGATCTTTGCGGAAGTGAATGAATTATCGAAAATTTGGAATCAAAGGTATGTTATGGGCATTTTTGTTTATTTTTGTTCAAATCTTGCATTTGATCTCTTGTTTAATTAAATAAAAAAATCTCAAAAATAACTTTCATTTGTATGGTTAAACATGTCAAGAACCTCATATTATGTTATAAATAACATCAAATATAAGTTAGATTTTGGGAAATCATTTTCTTAATTAAAATTGAATGTTATCACATTTTGAAGCATGTTTTCACCATAACAATTCTTGAATCAAAAATAAAAAATAAAAAAAGTCATTTGCATATCATGTAGTTTAGAATGCTTTGCCATGTCATAATGCATGCTTATTTCCATGTCATATAATTTAGTTGCATTGCATCTTTTAAAAAAAAATCCAAAAAATAACCATTCCATCATATCATCAATGAAGTGGATGTTTCATGAATTTGGTACCGAAAAAGCATAATTTTTTTAAATTAATGTAACCAAGTCTCCGGACTCATTTTCTCTGGTTCAAAAAAATAAAGTAATGCTCATGTTAATTTATTTAGGTTTTTAATCAACCAATCGTAAATGATTAGTAGCAGCTCCAAATTAAACAATTTTTCATGAATGAACCTAAGTTGCGATTCGGTAGGACCTGAAAGGGTCCGAATAGGGTTAGTCAAATTAACTTGATAATCCGTTAGCCTACTCTTTGATTTTTTTTAGGCGGGACCACTAAGGACAAACTTTTCTTGAATGTTAATCGGTTAATATGCCAATTTGGCCAGATGATATTGCTCATTTTTTCAAGTAGAATAGAATCGCAAAAGACACCTGAGTGTTAATATTTGTGTGTGGTACTCACTTTGATGTCAATATTTTTTTGATCACTTAAGTGCCAATTGTTTTGAAAAATGGCTGTTTCAGTACTAGCTCCAGTGCGTTCCCAAAAAAATCATATATGGGCATCTACGTGATTTATCAGAATATCCTAATCAACAAAAAAAAATCAAAAAAATCAATAAAAAAATTCGCCTTAATATTAAAAAATTTAAAAAAACCTAAAAACTAAAAAAACTAAAAAACAGCCTTATCGCTTCAACTCCTTCTTCCCTTTCTTATTTTTTGTTAGGTTACTTTTCTATTTACTTTTAATTTTTAAAAAAATGACTATTTTTTAAGTTTAAAAGTCCACATGGCCGCCACGTGGGTTGATTTTTTTTGAAAAAATGCCAAGTAATATTAAAAAGTAAAAAATATGACATGTAATTAGTTGGTCGGAACTTCTGCCATTAGCACTTAAGTGATCTTTTGTTATTCAATTTAGCACTTAAGTGATCAAAAAAAAAATAGTTGACACCAAAGTTGAGCGTCTTATACAATTATTGGCACTCAAAGTGTCCTTTTTTTCGATATAATTTCTAAATAATCTAAAGATACATGTTCATTAGAAGTCCTAAAATTTATCATCGAAGTGCAATGAGTCATAAAAACTTACAAAAAGTGCAGTCAAGTTGTAAAAATTGTTCAAACCGATGCAATTTAGTCCTTTCGTTGACTAATGAAAAAATACCGACATGCTTTTTTAAAATATTTTTCTTCTCTTAAGTGTGAGACGTGGTTGACACAAAAAAGAAGAGTCCCAAAACAACTTGTATTATTTCAAATTTAATTTTTTATATAAATATTAGTTAACTTTAAATTTGAAAAATTAACTGAAATAAAAGCAAAGGGCAAAAGCAGCGACGGCGCTCGCCACCGCCACCCCAACCATCCTCGAAAGGGCCAACAGCAGGCAAGGGCTGCCGCTGGCTGTGGTGGGGCTGGGCGGAGGCCCGCAACCCAATTTGGGCGAAACTGGTTAATCACGGTCTGAAGAACTTCAAGCGCCACAGCTTACCGTGGACTCTTGCCTTCCTCAGAAAGGCAAAATCAAGAGCATGTCTGTCGTTCTTGCCACCTTTTCACCCCTCACCGTTGAAATCTCACGATTTTTCGTGACTCTTTTGTTCTTTGTCCCTCGAATCTTGCCACCCAATCCCCCATCATTCGTGCTGTTCGAAAGAGCGTTGACTTTGTTTCGCGTCCCAATTCGAGCTCCTGTGGACTGAAAGATCTGAGTTCCAGCTGCTCGCGGGTACCCGAGGTGTCGACCGAATCTTGTTCGGGTTCTGGTTTTAGCTCTGGGCACGAGGGCGGCGACCCTCGCCAGCCAGCAGCCAGCGGGTGCCGACCACTGGCCAAGGCCGGTGACCATGGCCAACCCTCACCCTACCATCACTAGCCCTATTTAATTTAATTATATTTATATTAAAAATTAAATTTGGACTAAAAACGACATTATTTTAGACTTATTTTTCTTATTTCAACCGTGTCCAATGCTAAATAGGAGAGAGAAAAAATAAAAAAATAGTCACATCGGCATTTTTCGTTAACAAAAATAGACGGTGCTAATTGAGGTACTCTCTGACCAAAAAAAAAACCCGAGGTACTCAATTGCACAAATTGCTAAATTTTAGTACTTGATAGTAATTTTTGTAATTTTTAAGACTCAATTGCCTTGGGCAATAAGTTTTAGGGCTTTTATTGAATATATCCCTAATCTAAAATAGAGTCTCTCTCCCTAAAAAAGGTAAACAAAAAGGAAAAAGAAAGAGAGTTAATACCACGAAAAACCCCAAACTGGTACATCTATGACAAATTTACCCCAAATTATTTTTTTGACCATAAAAAACCTCAAACCGGTACACTTGTGATAAATTTACCCCAAATTATATATTTGTGATAAATTTACTCTCCGTTAGTTTTGTTAAATTTAATGTCAAATTGCCTGAGTTAGATGGCACATAATAGTTCACGAGTTATACCAGTTTGGAGTTTTTACTCTTCGTCTGTCACAAATGTATCAATTTAAGATTTTCGTGATCTTAATCCAATTTAATGAAGGGTAAATTTATCGCAAACATAATAGTTTGAGATTTTTCATAGTAAAAAAATTACTTTATGATAAATTTGTCACAAATGTTCCAGTTTAGGGTTTTTAGTACTCAAAAAAATAATTTAAGGTAAATTTATCACAGGTGTATCAGTTTGAGTTTTTTTGTGATCAAAAAAATAATTTGAGGTAAATTTATCACAAGCGTACCAGTTTAAGGTTTTTCGTAGTATTAACTCAAAGAAAAAAGAGATCTTGTGTGAAAACGGCGCAACCCATTTGCGTTTCAAGACTTGGCTGCTTATTTCTTTTTTTATTTTTTTTTGTCAGATGCTTGCTTAGTTCGGAGCGACGGCGGCATGAATGAAGCTTGATCTGACCTTCGCCATCCTTGAACTGTTCAAAGGTATCGACTTTCATGCGCACTCTCGTCGTCGTCGACCAGTGTCGAGTCTTCAAGTTTACTTGTGCCGCTTTGTTGTTTTTCCTAGTGTTCGGCCGCTGATGAAATCAGAATTGCAGAGTCGAAGTTCATCTTTGCCTTTGGAATCGAAACTTGAGCTGAACTGGCGCGCCGTTTGAGTTATCTTTCAGCTGTGATCTTAATGAAGTCAAGTACGAATGCCTCCTTTTTAGTAGTCTGATGAGACCAATTAGCCCGCTTTACGTTGAGTATAACTTCGTGGACGAGACATGAGTTTCACCCAAAATCCGTTCTTTCATCTGTCCAGCGATTTGCAATGACTAAACATTACTGAAAAGGAGGGAAACTTCTTGATTGTTGAAGTAGGAGGAGATGGCTTGTAGGCGCAGTTTGTCCACAAACGGAACCTTAATTGCCAGAAGGCTCCGCTCGTCATTCTTTCACATCACCGTGACAACCGTGATGAAGCATTTTGCTGTTCGCCTGAAAGGGATTATTCGTCTCAATCCACTTTAATCAACTCATTGCCCCGAGCTTCTTCTGGGTCAAGGAATCTTCTCAACCCTCAATCAATGGAGAGACGGGGTTTGTTGTTTATGCTGCCTCCTGGGATCAGCTCCTCTCTGTGTAGATTTATGTCCAATGCAAGTGGAGATGAAGGCTCGTTTAAGATTGATGATTTCGTTAGGGAAGCAACCCCCGAGAAGGTGATGGATGTGGTCACTCCCCAATCTTCTGCTATGAGTGAGGTGGCACTTGCTGCGGCAGACTCTTCTTACCCTGTTGCCGCATTGAGTACTTGATTGGTGCAGTGCATTCATTTACTGCTTGAATTGGTATGCGCATCTTGAGCCGTCATGACAATATTGTTTTCTCATTGTTTTGATGCCTAGTGTGGTTCTTTGCTGCTGATCAATGACTGATTGACTCAAGCTCAGTCACGATTCTTACTTTAGCTATCATGCTTCTGAGCTACCACTATGCTTCTGCATAGATGCTTGGTTCCTAAGATGTGATATGTTTGTTTGATCCACCAAAAAACCAGATTGATGTCGTTATAATCAAGTGTTATCCAAGGTAAACCATGCACAGGAGTTTAAAAGATATGCAGTTTCATGTGCTTTGCTTAAGTAATTAGCATAAGACATGTTCTCAATTTGATGTGGAAATGGATCAAAGAAGTGAATGTTGATGGCATGATAGCTAAGCCGGTGTAAGTTACCACCTACCTATCACGAAAATGAAAATGTGCCTCAAGAATATCTTCTAACTTTTTTCCCTTGAATCAGGTGGGCATCTATAGCCTGACAACTGTATTAATCAGAGGAGCAACAGTTCCACTTCAAATAATCAAATGCGTTCTACTGCAAAACTCAGTGTAATCTTCTAGCCTTATTGTGTCAGGCATTTGACGTATTTACGTAATTCAGGTATTCCATCCAGGTCTAATAGCCAATAGAAAGATAATTATAATTCTTGTTATCAATTTTTTGGCTTCAAAATCGATTAGTGACTACTTGTATTGGAGTACCCTTGCCAATGAAGCGATTATTCCTACCATTTTAGATTAGCAGCTTTTTTTGTTGTTTTACTAAACAAATGATGCTTCAATTTACTGATGTGAGAAGATGCAGTATAAGGATCATGTGCCTCTCCATAATTTTTTTTTGCCATCTCATGTCATGGTGCATCATACTTAACCTACTGTTGGACGATTCTTGCAAACCTAAAGATGTCGAAATGTAAGACCAAGCTATTGAAATATGACTTCAATGTGGAATAGCTGAATTAACATTATGCGAATTTCATCAAATCAACTTTTATGTAATTTCAATGTGGAAAACGTGAACCACAGAATGTCCTATGCGATGCAATTGGATATTAACATATGGAAAGAGTGGAACATGAAGTTTAAGCCTTCAAAGTATAAACAATTAGGCAGAGCTCTACTTGGATCTGAATCCTGACATGCAAAGTTAGTAGAAATTTTCATATTTCGCTCCTCTTTAATTTCCTATGTCAACATGTCAAAATTTCTAGTCAACGACAGAATTTCGAGTCTAGTATATAAGAGGCATGACTGCTTTGCTTCTGAAAGTGATAAAAAGGAGGATCTTCGCTTTACTGAACAAAGCACAAGCAATTCTGGTTGAAGAAGTCACGGGAAGCCTTAAAAACTTTCCAATAGCGGGTTGATTGTTGCGTCATTCCTTGACTGGCTTAAGGATGTGATAACCACCTTGTATAATAAAAAAAGAAAAGAGAAGAGAAGTAGAGGCTGATTTTAGAGGTTCTTACTACCATTACTTCATCCACTCTTGTTATTTTCTTCTGGTGTTCAAGGGATAATCATATCTGCTTCTCTATGAGCATTTGAGTTGGAAAGTTTGGTAGGTCTGTACTTCTGTTCTAGAGTGTTCTCAACTTACATTTGGCTGTAACATCTTGAGCTTCTCAATGGCCACCTATTTGTATGAATGATGGGTAATCAGTTTTATGCAGTAATGAGACCACACGTGGAAGAGTTGAATCAAAACATTGAGAGAGACGGTAAGTTTTGTCTGTATTGGAGTTATTATACTGTTGGTAGAAATTGGGGCATCGGAAGCTATCTGGTAAATGATTGTGAATTCGTGCTTGATGCTTATCGGGACATGGTCTGCTATGCTGTTGACTGCTAGTCACTGAGATGCTCCAACAATAGCAATTGCTTGATTGTACTGATTATATCCGCTGGCACAAAGACAATCTATTCAAGTAAAGATGCCTTTCTAATCTATAATTTCTAATCCACCATCTTAAGTAGCAGAACTCTCTCATTGAGCACATTTCCAATGTCTGGTTGTCTTAATAATTACTGTGAAAACTCACTACTTTTTGGTGCATGAGAGTATTAAATATTCTATGAGTGAATGACCTTAGTCACCTTACGCCTGTATTTTGACTCAGGGAAATGCTCCGATGCTGCGTCCAAGTACCTGCAAAGATTTGCATCATTTATTCAAAGAGTAAGTGTTTCCTATTTCTGTTTGAGACAATATGTAAGTCAATTTATCTTCCTTTAGTATAATTTTGGGTTGTGAGCATTAGAGGTAGAATGCATTTGGGTATCATATAAGTAATCATACATTAGTTAAAACAGTAGTTGAACAGAGTAGACAAGACACAAGGCTTTTGATCTAATTTTCATCACTTGCAAATTGAGTTGAGTGATTGAACTTTGTTATGGCTTTAATATTGAAGCATATGAAGTGATCGCTATGGGCCACGAGAAAGAGATGAGGAGGACAAAAGCACAGGTGAAAAATAACTAAGTAAATTAGCCCTAGGAAAGAGCATGAGCTCGGATTATTGTACTAAAAAAGCAGAGAGCTGATGCATTATCTATAACTTTCTGATTCTAAGGGTATTTGATAGTTATCCCACGAAAAGCTTTTTTCTGTCATGAATTTGCATTAGATTTTTGGATTGGACCTTGTCTTTGCAGATATGGTAGTCAGTCCAGTCAGTCCTCTGAAAGGAATCCTGATTCGACGGAGTCCCATCTTTCATTAGTTTTTTGTTGCTGTAAGATTAAAGCATCAGTCCACGCTGTCATGTGCGCGAGATATGGATTTGCAACTGACATTTACGAGGCTCCTGCACTAAACTTGGATCTATGTAGGATGAAGAACATAGGCTGGAAAAATTCCGTCTTTCAACTGGTGGAAATTTGGTTTGTCAATCTGGCAACTACAGATAGCCTTTTACGTCTACAATCCTGACAGCTTGACGTCTGGATTGCTGTGGAGGTTGAGCATTCAAGTTGTTTATTAAATCTGCCAAAGCGAATAGATCTGATCGAAATTCTAATGAGGTAGTAGAAGTCTTTAGAATATGAGCCTTATCACTTTCGGTTGTAGGTTAATCCAATGTGCGTTGACCCACGCTCAGATAGCGCTGGAGTTTCAATTGACAGATTATTCTTGTCGTTCGTTCGTTTGCTTGCATGCATAGATATTCCATCTGATAGACTGACTGAACTGAGATTTTTCTTTATCAGCCATTTGGAGAAGGACTCGAGGGGAAACCACTGTGCTCGTAACCTCAAAATTTTCTTTAGGATCTTACCTGGTAGTCAGTTCCAGTCTATGGATGTTTGTTTCCAAAGGGTGATTTTAGCCTAAGACTCGTTTTCGTGTTACGCCCATATATCATCGTCTTTTGGTCACCTGAATGCATATCTGAGACTGACTCAAGATAAGCAGCTTGAGTTGTTAGGTACAGTTTTTTTTTTTTGGGGTGGGGGGGGGGGGGGGGGGGTGGGTGTTTTGGGTTATTGCGTGGCATTTGGGGGGGGGGGGGTGTGGGTTGGGTTGTGTGGTTGTGGCGGTGGTAACAGTAATGGGTCACGATGCAAGGGAAGAACTTACAATGTTTGGCTTCAACACTAGGGATACAATGACCTATGTGCGCTTGAATAATGAATCCTACTGCCATGGGAGTGTTCAAATTATGTCTCTGCATCTAACAAGGAATCATGATTCTCTTTATGATAGTTCTAACTGGTTTCCTGTATTTCGAGATGTAGTCCTTAATGATCAGTATATGGATAGTAATTTCATGTATGCTGGTCACAGAATTGACTTTACTGATAAATCTCCCCTTTCCCTAACAAATTAGCAGGCGATGTTTGGCTATTGGCATTACCTCAACCCTTCTCCCTCGCATTGTGTTAGGTTATGCTTTTTAAACGTAGCATAC
>JAGVVM010014100.1:0-12028 GCA_019149425.1 Psidium friedrichsthalianum
GGACCCCCTCCATTCCCCAGATCCGCACCATAAATCTATAAAGATTGGAAACAGAAAAAAAAGGAACAAGCCTAAAAAAATCTATGGAAGGCGACTATGCGCATACTTTCATGTAGGGTTCTTCTACCAATGTGGCCTCAACATTGCCTTCTAGCGGTTCTTCTCAAACGCGTTGGCATTAGGACCCCCTACTGACAGCAAATCATTCAATACCATCTAAAGACATCCGCCAGAAATATTAGAAATTAGCCTGCGAATGAGGCTAATGGTCTTGCTTGCAAGTCATCAATTTACTGTCAACGGTCCAAGATCATTTCAATGAAGGAGTTGGCCAATCAAAATAACAGAACTGCCATTTTGTCAATGGGTTGGACCCTAAACTGCTTTACTCTAAATATATTTGCACTAAGAGACAGTACTCTGCGTTAGCAGAAAAATACCCAGAAAAGTATTCTGACCGCGTCTTTGGTGAGCAAAATATTTTGGTTGCATAAAAAGCCCTGAGCTCTAGCAAACAATTCCAATGTTTGCGTCCTGGACCACCATTTCTTAAGCGACCTATTCTCACAAGAGAGACTGTGTTTTTCGGTGCTGATTCGATCCTGTATGCCCTATCTCTACTAAGTAGGCCAGTCAAGATGGGTGACCAAAAGTAAACTAGAGCAACAAAACCTAAACCACATGCCATTGCCAATCTTAAGAATACCTTCACACATACAAGACCAACCACACAAATCATGAAAGACTCTACACTCGCAAGTACTCAAATAAGTCTGCCCACAAATCTTCTACCGCTCCCTCATAATTACTGCATATGCCAATCACAGGTCATTAAGAAAGCATTACTATTCGCTAACTCAGAGGTCGATAAACGCCACAAGGCAGGCAAGTGGAAACAATCAAAACAAACATAGCGCCTAATAATTGGCGTACTTGGATATTTCATAGTCCAAATACTGTGGAGTCTCAGTATGATAGTCGGCAGCCATCTCGCCAGAAAGATTTGCGATAATCAAAAGCAATTGGATTGCTAACGGAATATCATAAGTCATGATTGAGACAGACAAGAGCAGAATCTTTCAACATTAGACCACTTAATCGACATACTTCATATAGTCAGAGCCCACCCATAGATGCGAATATGTAGAAAGCATAACCAAGCGAACTTAAAACCAATTAATCATAAGACAAGACGAGCAATTCTTCTAAGAAAAGCGAAAAGCAATGAATGAGTGGACTAGACAATAAATCAGATCTCCCCCTTACTCTTCTTCCACCATTTGCCCACTAGTTTCTCAACGCCGCTAGTCAGTAAAACCCAAGGTAGATAGATTACATGATGCAACAGCAGCCAGTTTTCGAATCAAGTCTCAATGAAACTTGTAGACGATAAATACTGCCTAACTACATACAACTCATCTAAGCCCTTAACAAATCCGAATCATGAGCCAACATTATCACTGGCAGTGCAATGAAATGAGAGGGTGATTATGCAAATATGTTTCCCACATGTGATGAAATCAGAGATCATCACGGATAATTACAATATATGAACATCTGCTGCAAAGAAGTATATGCAAGAAGGGGAGACACAAAAACTCTGCCAACCCCCCCCCCCCCCCCCCCCCCCCCACCCCTACCCCCGCAAAGAAAGAGTAAGGAGTGGCCCCGTGCCCAAAGCTGGAACATCGAAGCCTCGTAAAGACATTCCCCCCCATTTCGTATGCGGAACTTTGCACAGACATGCCCTTGTTGATGACCCCCCCCCCCAGCAACTTTATGCTTTTTCCCCTTCTAACTACAAAATATTTCATTTACAGCACATTCACAATATATTGAACTTACTATCTAGACCAGCATCTTATCAACACTAGCCTCCTTGTGGCTATTCTCGTTCTGCCACCCATGCCAAGGAGTAATTTCTACAAGAATCATTACGAGCCAGATCTCAGAGATTGCGTATCATACTACTGAACGAACAAAATCGGGGTATTTCTAGGACATGAGAGTCTGGTATGGTTTGGGCCGAACAACTGTCAGCAGCACCTCTTAGCCCCAGCATGAGAAGCTGAGTACATTCAATGCTGACCGCCATACATTAAAATCAAATTCACAGTTTTGCCCTCCCAACCAGCATGTACTAGTTTACCCCCTCCACAACCGGAGCAAAACAATGATATTGACTTGCGAAGGATACTATACAATAGATGGCTTATCGCTTTAAGTGTCCATAGCATCATGGTTGTTATTCGTAATGTCAAGATCATGTGCCCCCCAAAATCCGATACGTTGATCCCATGCAAGTAGCGACTGCAGACAGAATTTCATTTCTTAGATGGCGCCATATACAAGTGAACAACAAAAAACTGGGCTTCTTGCTGGAGTAGCCATAGCTTGGCCGCATCCCAAGCCACTTTCTGGAAAATTGCCGCAAAGAGAAATAAACAAATCTTTTTACACATCTTTGATAGACTCCTCGGCCTACTATTCAAGAAAAATGTAACATCAGCCAGTACATGTAATACTACTTCCAACATTTGAACTCATACTCCGAAAGTGAGGAAGAATGACTTAGGAAGCACACAAAATCAATCACCTAGTCATATCCCAGAGAACAACATCCTTAGGACCCTGGCCTATCAAGGACTTTGAACCTCATTTAGTTGCTAATACAAGAAGAAATAGTCAGGCCTCTAGTGCACTCCAAAGGTCCGAAAGTGCTCAAGCATCATCCCCACAATCAGATGAGCTTGCTGGCCATCAATTTCAGTGCAAAAACATAAAATCACAACAGACAATGATTCGCCACTCACCCACATTGTCAATTTAACTTCTCCCAAGTCCTGGCAACAACTGAAGTTGGCCCAAACAATTGCCAGCCACACAAAACTTATCGGAATCGCGTGATCTTAGCAATTGGTTAACTTGCAATGCTCCAAACCCATTGTCAAGATGATTTTCAAAAAGAAGAGATGCGGTTCATTGAGGGCCACCTTAGGACAAACTTGAGCCCACATATTCCATGAGAAGTTGAAAAATCCAGAGACAATAACACTCCCAGAGAGTCCTCGAGAGTACGCGCCACAACCATCTCCTAGCCCAGCAGTCAAAAGAAATTCTCTAGTCATCAACTAACATTCCTCACACGTTAGATCTGAAAGACCTAATAAGCTAATAGCCCTCGAGCCCTACCATCAACCTCATTTCAAGTCTATCTTAATGTATACTGTGATCGTGTCATCATGTAGCTGAGAACTTAGCTTCAAATGCGACACAAAGACAGGAGAAGTAACCCGTGCATGAATGAACTCTCTTTTTTTTTTTTTTTTTTTTTTGTTTTTTTTTTTTTTTTTTTTTTTTTTTTTTTTTTGTTTTGTTTTTTTTTTCTTTTTTATTTTTTGTTTTTTTTCCTTTTTTTTTTTTTTTTGTTTTTTTTTTTTTTTATTTTTTTTTTTTTTCTTTTTTTTTTCTTCTCACTCTCCCGTTAGAGAATCTCCCATAGAATACGCGCCCTTCGCCCCATCGTAGCGACATGCACTCAATCGTCTGAATCCCCCCCCCTCCCCTCCCCTTTTTTAGTATCCTGCTCTGAAGAACACCATCACACTCCCAACCCCAAAACCCCCCCCAACCCCCCCCCCCCCTCCCTCACCTCCTCACTCCCCATAAATTCCGGACCAAGACCTTACCTCGAGACGTGATCCTAGTGGTCGGCCAGCCTTTATTTTGGCACGACTTCATTTTTTTTCCCCAACAAATACAACAAACACAACTTTTTTTTCACCTACAAATAGCGACCTATTTAAGCTGCAGAATCACCTGCTAATGCAGTCGAATCGATACAGTCTTCCCACTCAGACGCCAATGAATCGCCAGATTTCTTTTTTTCTGTAGCGAGCCCGTCTTTCTGCCCATCGCGATGCCCTACATACGGGGACCCAACCATCATAGATCTGGCCAATTTTTCAACATCCCCCCGAGTTAATGATAGCCCAAAGATCTAGTAGTCTTCAGCTGAGAAAAAGTTCGAGCGACCAAAAGTGGAATTCTAAGCCATAAATTCTTAAAAGACTATACTTTCTTCCATAGGTCTAAAAACGACTCCTCCTTACAATCATCTTCACATCTTCGGCATTGACTATAAAAAGAAAGCAACAGAACGGCTGCCACGAAACGACGGATGGAAATACCATGCATTTACCCCTATTCTGTATTTTTCTCAGCTCGCAGACCCAGATCTGCACAGGCCACGACAAAACTCAACTCAAAAGCTTAGGCGCAAGTCCCCAACATTAATCGTATAACAGAATCCACGTAACATCACCCATCAGCCATTCAATTTATTTGTACTTCTAGCGAATGCGCAACCCACATGCCACATAACCTGAAGCTTCCACCCACTCAAGGAGCGTTGCAACGGCACATCAAGACTAAGCGCACGCAGGCATCCCGAACATTGCGCCCCACCCCCTGAAGGTGTGAATTCATTAGCGTAATTATCTCTTCCATTCTAAAACCATTCAAAGCAAACAGAAAAGAAAAACAGCATGAATGCAGCAGTCCTTCACCCCTCAAAACGCCGCTATTGCAACTGCACATTCGCAGACATAGCAAAACCAAAAAAACGCCACTGGGATCCCGAAACTCCGTGCCCACAAAATTGAAGGTTTAGGATTCAATTATACGCGCTAATATCCTCTCTCAGAGCAAAATACATTAAAGCCCACAAACAATGTAAGACAAACAAAAAGTGCGAGATTAGCAGATCGCAGGTAAATCTCTGTAACTCAATCGATCCCGACGGATCATAGCAGAGTAGCCCTCGATCCGAGTGCCGATACAAACACAGAGGATTGCCGCGGCAACCGACTCACGAGATGATCAAGCTCGGGCCAAAAATTCACGCAGCAGGGGGCGAGAGAATGGGGCAACGAAAGCCCTTGAGAAAGTATGAGGGAAAAAGTTCAGAGAGCTACCGTTGCAGGAGATGGAAGGAGAAAATCATCTCTTGCTGGTTTGCCAACAGCTAGGGACAAATGAGGAGAGAAGTGGGTGGCGATTCGATTATAGTCTCCGCGGCGCCAGGCCCACACCCCCCCCCCGCCATGCCGTCAGCCGTTGGAACGGATAAGCGAGATTCAACGCGTCGACGACCTCGCGCAAGGAGAGAGAGAGGGTCTTGGGGAACGCTCTCAAAAGCAAGGCATTTCCAATTTCTCAACCTTCCCTTTCTTTTTAGTTATGCTGCCAAAATAGTATTTCGACGCTATGGAATGCGCGACCACCTCGCCCGCCGAGAGATACCGATTGGGACGGGGCTTGCCCCCCCGACAATCGCAAGAATCGGGTCCATATAGCAATTCAAGCCAAAAAACAAGCTGTGTGTCGGATAAAATTTGTGACTTGACTTAACATAACCCCAACTATCGAATCGGTAATAACATTGAACTAGAGGAGAATGATTGATGGGCAATTGGATATTTCTCTCTTTTTGGGTAAAAGATACTTTCAACTTCATTCTCATGTTTTTATTAATTAGAATACCACGAAAGATTTTACAGATCCATTAGATTTATGAAAGATCAGAATTTTCTTTTTAAGCTCTCTTATTTCACGAAAAATAGCGATTTGGAATCATTTTCCAAAAGCGCTCGCTTATACGTTAGAAAAATTAGTCAACAAAAAATATTTGCATCAGTCGATAACAATTTATGCTAAGGAAGTGAATAAAAAAAATTCATTTATTAATTTTTTTAAGCTACATAAGCATTGCTTTTTAGAAAAATATTTTTAATCACTATTTTTTGTGAACAAACAAAGCCTTAATCTGAATTTTTTTTCCTTCGAAGTTGAATATGTTGGATATTCAAGAAATCGCATCGTTGTCATCTTGATTACCTATATTAGTATTTTGTCCCATTGTTAATGATTGGCGTCATGGTTAATGTATTTTTGGGACTTAATGAGACCTACTGTAATAGGATTGGAGGCATTAGGATTTTATGATAATGAGGCGGGTGACCATGCTTTATAGATCTGTTTACATCGCGGTTCGTATATTTGCATCATGCTTTGTATTTCTACTCTTATTTTCAAATTTTCGAGGTGAAATCACTTCCAATTCATTCTATGAAAAAAAAAAAAAAAGCTTGGACCTTGAAAATAAGCTTCACTTGAATACAAATCGTATATAAATTCTTTTCATATTTTAGAAAATTTTAATGATCCTTTGAAATTTGACTAGAAAATGAAGAGGGGCACTTTGATCTTTTCTCTAAGCCATCAAACCTATCGATCGAAAGGCTGCATTTAGTCATCCGAATTTCTATTTGTGATTGACTAGATATGATAGGATAAAAAAATCCAAATCTTGTCATATTTTGTTTACTGTTTAGTGAACAGCAGATGGTAAAGTCAGATAAGCAGACGTAAGGCGCAAAGAGATAAACTCTGTTTTGTTGAAACATCATAATGCTTTGAAATTATTCAGTGATGAGTTTGATAAATGAGTTATTACTGAGAAGAGGTTTGTGCCGTCTAAATTTGGCATGATATCAATTGTGTGGACCTAGTAGAACTATAGATCTTGATTTGAAGTCGAAGCCTTTAAGAATGATCCACGGCTTTGCTCATTATATAGTCGAGTGAATAAACAAGTGCTGATATTAAAATATTTAGTCTCTTTTCACAAGTTGAATATGCATTCATGTAGGACCATTCAGAGAGCTACCTTAAAAATTGATGATCAACTTGACTCTTCATAGCCTCTCAAATGGTGGAATATTCAAGTGATTCAAGACAAGAAAATGATTTCATATCACGTCAAATTATCAATGAAAGAACAAAGTCGTGAAAATACTTGGCTTTGCTGTCAAAGACCCCAGTATGGAGTGATGGCAGCGGCAACCACCTTGATGGTCACCACACCAAAGAATCAACCCCCCGTCGAAGAGGTGCTCGGCGTTGTAGAGAGACGCTTGTGTGGAAAAAACGTACTTCTTCTCAAGTTGCTCTCTGAGAGATTACATCCAGATCTATCACACTCTCTCCTAGGATATTTTTATCGAGCTATATCCCATATAACCCCATTTATCTTATCTTGGACATTACTAAACACAGTATAGGATAAAAACATATCTTATCCTACTTTTTGATATGATCACCAAACATAGTATAGGTTTTATCTATTAATCACTAAGGTTAATATCATGAAAAACTTTAAATTCATGCGCATATTATAAATTTACCCAAAGTAATTTCTTCACCATCAAAAATCTCAAAGTACATCCATGACAAAATTATCCTCCGTTAGTTTTCATTAAATTTTACTATTAAATTACTCAATTAGATAACACATGGCGTTGACGGTATACTAATTTAGAATTTTTACTCTTTATTTATCACAAATGCACTAGTTAAGGATTTTCATGGTTAAAAACTGAAACTAACGTAGGATAAATTTTTGTCATAGGTGTACCGATTTAGGGTTTTTGGTGATCAAAAATTTAATTTGTAGTAAATTTATCATATGTGCATCGGTTTAGATTTTTTTTTGTGATAAAAAAATCAGTTTGGGGCAAATTTTCCAAAAGTGTGTAGTTTGTGATAAATTTATCACTAGTAAATTACTCAGTTAGATAACATGTGGCAATTGACGATATACTAATTTAGAGTTTTTTACTCTTCATTTGTCCACAAATGCACTAATTTGGGATTTTTCATATTTTAAAAATCAAAACTAACATAAGATAAATTTATCATACATGTGCCGATTTAGGTTTTTGGTGATCAAAAAATTAATTGCAATAAATTTATCACATGTGTATTAGTTTAGATTTTTTTTTTGTCATAAAAAAATCAGTTTGGGGCAAATTTTTCCAAAAGTGTGTAGTTCGAAGTTTTTCATAGTATTAACCCTAATCACTGAGCAATCCAAATCAGACACGAGTGGCAGTGGTGTAATTTCATGCAATCCGAGGGCACTTAACTCACTGTTATTAGTCCCAAGCGGATACAGTTGGCTTGAGTTTTCCGGAATGAATGCTTTCCCCTACTTCTTAACCTTCCCGTTCCATCCCGACCCCAACCGAACCTCCCCCCCACCAAAAAAAAAAGGTTCCCATTCCCCCATTGAAAGTAAAAGAAAGAAATGTTTGAAAATTCAAGAAATCATCAAAGAGTCGCCAACAACTTCAAACGACTACATGATCACATATTTCACCTCAAAAAAATATAGTTAAAAATGTTGATTAAGCGATCCTAATTTATTCTAGAAAAACAAAATGATTTGCTTACATTTTTGAGCTCGACAAAGCTTATCTGAAAAAATTCGATTCATCTAACTGAATTAAGAATGACAAAATGTCTAATTTAAAAGCTTAACCCGTCGATAGAAGATGTGCGATTCTTAACACCCTTATCATGTGCAAGTGGATTAAAAAGGTTGCTCACACAAAATAGGCTAGGTGAAAGACTCCGATACTATTATGGAACGTCCAATTTTAAACTAATAGGTGAAGAGAAATCAAATATATGTAAAAAAAAAAAGTGCAATTTTACATAAAAGAACAACGTAAAAAGCGGAAAGCTCACTCTCAGCAGACATTCTTTTTTTTTCTGGCCCAGTTATGGTTCACCAAGTTCTTGTGACACCTACCAAAATGAATCAACTTTGTAACCCAGAAACCAATTGAGATGAACAAAAAAGTAATTTCCTTCCAAGAAAACTAGTTCTTTTTTTCATTTCATCACTCCATTTTTACTCCCCCAAATGTCCTCAGGAAATTGAGTTTCTCCACCTCCTAGGAGTCTTCCTGGTTTGATCTGCACTTGGCACCTGAGGCCCAATGTCCTGGCTCTCCAAGTTGCTCATCTTGGTCAGCTTGCTCAGCTTCTTCCACCCGCTGCTCCAAGCAGATCCGTGCTTTGGTTTCGCCATCTTGTCAAACTGCCTCTGCAGAACCTCCATGTCATTCTGCAGCTCGAGGTACTTGGCCTTCATGGTCTCAAGCTCGAACTTGAGGGTGTTTATGTCCTTCTTCGCAGCCGCCCAACCTTCCTGGAATGACAGCGGGGTCCCTTCCAGGAGGGTCTTTCGGTTTGGGGGCATTGGCTGGTAGTGCGCGTTGCCTCCAGCTTCCTTGAACGAGCTGCTGGCAAGTGCATTGCTTATCTTCACTTGCTCTGAGAAGAGGACTTGGACAACCACTCTCAAGGGAGCCGCTCGTTCTGCGCGGCGTGCATGCATGCATCGATCGAGAGCTTCTGGCAATCCATTATCCGCAAAGCCGCTTCCTCTCATGCTCAGTGAGCGTCGGATGTGCCTGTCAATATGCTAATATCAATCTAACAGCGGAGGATGTCAAATTTTTCATCAAATCAGATTCATAAGGTAAAACTTCCCATCACTCACAAGATATCAGATTCATGATATCCTTATATCGGTAGTCACAACTAAATATAGGTTCTGAAACAATATTATGTTAGAACTGATCGTCAGACGATTATATCATAACAATTACTGCTCAAAAGTCGAGAAATTTGTTTGATGTGAAATGAAGAACGTAATTGCCATGCAACATTTCGGTTTGGTACAGAATTAAGAATGATTTTGTTTGTCACTCCGATTATAATTTTCAGAGTGATAAACAGATATCCAATGTTGAGAAAAAGCGTCCCAAGTCAAAATTTATGCAGAGATCCTCAGTGCACCTACATGAAGATGAGTATATCTGCAAAATTACCGTTACATAATCAAGACGTTAGGTTTGAGTAAATCCTCAAGAGATCACAAGCACTGCCATCACACAAATCTAATTGTAATGCAATCACAAAGTTTCCGCTAATTGCTTTACCGGTACTAGCTTTGAGTGTCTAGCAGATAAAAAACTAAAGAGGTGATTCAAGAGTCAATTACCTTAAGGTACGAGTCGATTGCTCGGTAAAGTCCGTCGTCACAGGTCCTTGCAGATTCGGGCAATGCCTCAGCCAGTACCTGAAACTTTGTCAATGAGAGGTTTCTGTCTCTGGACACCTCGGTGAGATAACTGTCCACTAGTCTCGCCACTCTCATCTTCGCATTTTGCCCATTAACTCGTTGAGCACCATCATAGCCATGCTTCTCTGAAACGACTGCCTGCTCGGGCTCGAGCCTTCCATCTGTTCCTGAACAAGAAAATGCTCCAGCAGCCTCTGAACAAGGTCAACATCGTACGAAGTCTCAATCTTGTTGTACGAAGGAATAAGGAGATCGGCCAAGGTCGCCTGTTCGAATTGCATGCCGACCCGTTTCTCTAACTCAGTTACTAATGCAGGAGCCACTTTCAACATGTTTGCCATTCGCAAAAGCCGAAGAAGGAAGCTACACTGACGCTATCCTTCTGCGGAGGAATTATACTGATAAGGCTCTCTATTGTCATCCTCTGGTCTTTGGCCTGAACCGTTGAAGGTTCATCCTTAGTCCCGGCCACGACCATGTGGAGCCCGCCCTTCCAACTATTGCTTCCACTGCTGCTATTGCTGTTCCCACTGTTGCTTCCTTCATCTCCTGCTCCTGTTCCATCTCTTATCAAACCTGGAAGCCACTTTGCAGCATACTGCATAATCGCCGCGCCGATCAATTCGAACCTCATGCCTTTTACTTTGATAGCAGTGACGACCCTCACAAAATGATCAATCCTCAGAATCGAGACATCTTCGAACCACCAATCAGGAGGAGCCTGGTGAGCCCTGCTCGGGCTCGACTCCTTCATCTCATTCCATTTTGGGCTCGAGACTTTCGGTGGCTTCCCTGTGTAAGTCCATCTTATCCCTTTCGGGTTCGCACAGGCCTTCCAAGCTATTGACTCGCTGCATCTTCGTACAATTTGCAGATTCTCCGCCCACGGCGAGAGCTTCTCACAGCTTTTAAGCACTAAATCGAGTCTCGCCATGAAGATAAGACTACGTAGCTCAGAAAGGCTTCGGTTTTGAATATAAGATTGCCATCCTCCAAGTCCTCGGTCATCTCCAAGTACTCAGCGCACACCGCAGGCCAGAAATATTGGCTGCGGTCAGATCGACAGCGATCCCATAGCAGAACTTTGCGGCCAGCTCGAAAGCTTCAGGCCCACCGGGAAGATCATCCAAAACCACCTTGCTAAATTGGGGTTACGCGCTCATATATGAGCCTGTTGAACTTCCCACTCCTAGAGAGCAGGGGATACTTTCACAAGATATGGAAAGCTATGTCAAAATTTTGGTAATATTTTGCTGTAACTTATCCAAAACCTTCCTCTAAATCTGAAGAAGATAAGTGATTTGAAGCAAGATATTTCTACCTTGTGTAAGTGGAAATTAACTTCTCCAACATGCACAAGAAGGTCACTCGGATGTCAGTTGGCAACATGCCTGTGTGCATTTGCAAAAAATTGTGCCGTTAGCCCATCAATTTACACCATGAAGCAAAGCTCGCTTTAACCAAGTTCTCTGTTGTTTTTCCCCTCATCCGAAACTATTTCTACCACCACAGAAAGGATTAAAAAAAAGAAAAAAAAAACCCTTCTTTTTCCATCGAATTCAGAGCACATTACTACCAAATTCATTCGCTTTTCAAGCGGAAAACCCTCCTTTTTTGCTCAGACTTGGAAAGGGAAAAGAGAAGAGAAGGCAAAGAAACGAGAAACAAGAGACAAGAGTCTGCACTCACCTGACTGATCTCTGAGCTCAAAAACCCCTCTGTTTTTTAAACCCCTTGTTTGTCGGCGCTGAGCACGCATTTTCGTATCTCTCCCGGCCTATGGACTTCATTTTCAGAATCCCACATAGTGAAAACCTGGGAAAGAACTTGCCGGAGTCTCTCCCTTCTGATCAGCAGTAAGCGACTCTCTCTGAGCAGCAACCGCAGGCGAGAGAAAAAAACCCGAGAACAAGAGCAAGAACCAGTTGGAACAGAAGATCAATGGGAAAAAAAGGGAGAGTCCCACATGGGATGCTCGTAGCCTATCTTGACTTGTCGGTCTTTTCCTTGCAAGATTTCACAACGTCAAAA
>JAGVVM010014101.1:0-10377 GCA_019149425.1 Psidium friedrichsthalianum
CCACGACGTAAGGCCTGACATCCCTCCCATGGTGCAATAGGGACAGGTAAAGGGCTGTACAACACCAGCATTGGGTACCCTTTGTTTTGGCAACGTGACATACTCAGAACCTCTCTACAAAACGCCGCACATCAGCTAATGCGGGCCAGTAAAAAGTGCGCACATAGCAAGGGCCAATGTCTTTAATCAACTCCAAAGTGCCCCAGCTAGACTCCTGCCATGACTCTCAGTAAATAAAAGATTCCTCAAAGACAACATGAGGAATACACCATCCGTTTCCTTGAAAAGGAATCCATCCCCAACAAAACTGCTGAAAAGACCCCTGCTGTGACACTTCCTCCAAATGTCTCCAAAAAGTAAGAGATCATTCAATATATAACCTCTTTTAAAAAGCCAAAGCCCAGATACTCTTATCCTACATTGTAGACAGCCAAAGAATATTGTTTCTGCTCAATGCATCTGCACCTGGTGGTCATAGATCACTCCTGGCCTTATGTTTTTATCGCCCAAACTGAAAGCTTGAAGCAGTCTACCCACTTACATGTCATAGCATTCAGCTTATGTTGGCCATTAATTACTTCAAGGCCTCGTGGCAGAGTACAAAAACAAAACTCCCTCAAAATAAGATAATGCCTCCAGTGCTCTAAACTCCACTCCTATGGCTATAAAGAATTCTTTATCATTACGTGGAATACTTCTTCCTCGCTTTTCATTTAATTTCTCACTGAAAAATACGCTACTGGTTTTTTCTCTAGCTCAGGCGTCCCCCTGATAATGAAGAAACTCTAATCGGCTGGACAATGCACCCTCAAAAATCTCACTAAAATCAAGAAGTCACTAACACCGGAGGCTGCATGTTTACCTTCTTCTCCACAAATTGAAAGGCGGTTTCCGCCTCTTTGGTCCACATATGAATAAATCTACCTCTTTTCATACAATCGGTAAGAGGCGCTATAATTGTGCTGAAATCTCAAACAAACCTTCCGCTAAAAAAGAGGATAACCCATGAAAGCTACGTACCTCATGACATATTCTTCGGAGTCCTCCCAACTCGTAATGGCCTCAATCTTGACATGGATCTACCCGAATGCGCCTTCCCTTTGATACGATATATCCCAAAAAGGTCACATGATCAGTTAAAAAGTGACAACTTCTTGTAGATTAGCATACAGCCTTCTGCTCCCTCAAGGCCCCAAACACCTCTCTTAGAACTGCAAGTGTGGGCATCGATCCCCTGTCCCCCATCCAACTGTACTATTAAACCAGAATATCATCATAAATAAACGACAACAAAGATTAGCAATAAAAGGACAAAAAACTGATTCATCAGCCTCATAAACAAGTGGCTCGGCACGTTAGACAATCCAAACTGGCTCGATTCACAATCCACTCAATACAGTCCATCTCTCGTCTTGAACGTCCGTCTTCCACTCAGTCTCCAGGCGCACTCTGATCTGATGATGCCCGTCCTCAAGTCTATCTTCGAAAAAAGATAGTCGCCCCATGCCAACGATCAATCAAGTCATCAAATCGCGCGAAATAGGAAAACGATACTTGATTGTAATTTTTATTGACAGCTCTGCCTATCTATTGCACATCCTCCATGTCCCATCTTTCTTGGGACTAACAAGGCGGCAATGCCACAAGGACTCATACTCTCCTGACCGTGTGCCTTTCTCTAACAACTTCCCGAAACTTGCCTCTGCAGCTCCTCATGCCTCCTGTGCCCCACAAGAGGACTCATCTTGTAAGTTATTTATTAGGGATAACAGCCCTCCAGAACGAAGTCGATATGATGCTGGATGCTCTCATGGGTGGCCAATCCGACCGGCAACTCCCTCCGGACAAACTCACACAAAACTCCTCAAGCAAAGGCCAAGCTTGGGAAGGGATTTCTGGACCCTCAGAATTCTGCTCCACTACTACAACAGCAAAAAGCTCAGGCGCGGTTGCACCGCTCTCTTCTGGAACTCTGATCTAGATAACAGACTATTTTTCACCTCCTTCCTCAAATCAGTAGGACCCAGGGTAATGGTTCGACCATCCTTCTTAAAAGTGTAAGTATTCCTAAACCCATCATGCTGCGTTCTCCTGTCAAACTGCCACGGTCTCCATAACAGGATATGACAAGCATCCATAGGGATCACAAATCACACCCACCTCGTCAGTATATTTTTTTCCAATCGAAAACGCAAAACTGGCACAAGGCACCTTTTGCTTGTACCCTTCATATCGTTCCCCTTTTTAAGCCACGAAAGTTTATATGGTTGAGGATGATCCTCCGTTTTCAGACTAACTTTTCCCCATAACAGTGGAAACCACATTCTCGCAACTTCCTCCATCTATGATCATATTACATAATTTTCCTCCACTAGTACACTTAGTATGAAAAAATATTATGCTTAAGCCATGATTCATCTTCCGTAACAAGCAACATTCAAACTCGCACGAACAAATAAGGACTCACCAGAATCTGCATAAATAATCTCGTCCTGCTCCGGATCCGCGTCCTCTGGTTCCCATCGGGTTCATCAAAAACTGGCTCCTCGTCATAGAACCGGATTCTCTACAAACGTCACAATCTGACGGTTCGGGCAATCAGCAGCAAAGTGTCCTAACCCCTGACACTTGAAGCAACGCTTAGCTGCGGCTCCTCCCCTGCTAGATCCAGCATTACTCTGCTCCCCTTTGCATGTTGTAGGCTTGGAACCCGCACTTCTAACTGCTGCTGGTGTCGAGTTAGCCGAAGAACTCCCCGCCTTTCCTCGGAAGTCCTTGCTTGACCACCGATTCTGGAATTTGGAACCACTGCCCTTTCTCTTCAATTGTGACTCCACTTTCAAGGCTAATCGACACATCCTCATACGTCCAATACTGCTGCAAGTGGACGACATCAGAGATCTCCGTTCGAGCCCGGCAAGTACCGAGCAACAGTTTGTTCCTCCTCCTCATCCACATCACAACGCATCCGCAACCGATCAAACTCCTCGGTATACTCCTCCACCGTTGAATCTCGCTGCCTAACGTTATGATATTCAATAAACGCTTCTTGCCTGTAATGAGTGGGCAAGAACTTTCCCTGCAGCAATTTTTTCATCTTATCCCAGCGTTTCACCTTTGATTTTCCTTCCCTAGCACCACGATGTTTCTTAACATGCTCCCACCAGATCGAAGCGTGCTTCCGTAACTTGATAGCTACTAGTTTAACCTTTTGCTCCTCAGTCAAATCCTTAACATCAAATACCCTCTCTACTGTATGTAGCCAATCAATAAACTCATCAGGATGAGTCTTACCTTCAAACTCAGGAATCTCGATCTTCATCCCGATATTCCGAAAAGGTGAACGATGTCCAGGTCGCATCCCCCGATTTTGCCCCTGGTTCCGAACCCCAAAAAGGGTTCACGTCTTCCTCCTCGTCGTCGTAGGATGTCGCATCAGATTCCTCTTCTTCGGATTGAACGCCCAACCCAACCTGCGCGAGTTGTCGTTCCAAATCCTGGATTCGCCGTCTCTGTTCCTCAATTTCCACGTCTCGTGGGTCTCTGTGACGCGCGGCTGTTCGTTGCTTCAGGAACGACTCCACGCCCCGGCCACCACGACCTTGCCGACCACACACGATTCTGTTCAGCCATCGATTCAAAGCAACCTGTGCTCTTATACCAATTGATGCCGAAGCGCGTACGAAATTGGCCAAACAGAAAACTCGGAATGATAAACGAGAACAATTCGTTCTCTCAATTCAATTTACTAAAAAAAATATCAAAGTCTGCCTTGAGAATCCCTAAACACCCCTTTTATATGGCGTTAACCTAATCTAAAAAAAGGAAACATAAAAGATTACAAAAACCACTAAACAGGAAACTTAATCCCGAAATTAAAGTAATTAAAATAATAAAAAAATGAAAAAACCCATCTAAACGTTCCCGAATCGCCGAAATCCATCGTTAGTCACGGCCAAAGGCCACGAGTATTGATCAGAGCGCCGTTTCGCTTTAACCGACCGAATTTGAGCACCAAAGCCTTCCGTTCGCCGACTTTCGCTGAAATTTCTGCTCATCGGTAAACTGCCGAAACAGAGTGCATCACCTTATCACTCTAAAACACACTTTGATACCAACTCCATGAGACGTCCCAACTCACCACACCTTGGGAAGGCTTTCTAATCGCGCTTTCTTCTTTTATATTTTCTTTATACAAATGACGCATGCGGAAGCTTAGATGAACACAAATGGATGGCCATAAGAATACAATATAAGTGCATAACAAAACAATTCCCTGATAATTTGGCAGACACCTAACGAATGTTATGGCCTTTTGAGGGTTGAACTGTAAACTTCCATTAGCAATCATCAATCAAAACACAACAAGCAGACAGATTTCAAGTACATACCAGTTTCATTTAAACTTACCGGCTTACAACTAGGAAGCAAGTTTCAAATGACAACCACCATGACTGATCAATATCTTACATCAAAATATGTCATCAGTCAACCTCACTGTACTATCCAACCTCCATAAAACTCCAAATCCAACTCCTCGCATTACCACTCCCAGCTTGAACGGGAGATGGATGTAGATATGTTGAGATTTTTTTCTTCTTGAAGATGACTCGTCCAATGAATGGGCATAAAGATTTGAATGTGCGAGGAAAAATAGGAAAAAAATCATCCAAGATTTGAACGGATATCTGAGAATCGGACTTGTTGCCAAATTCGGGGACATCAACTTTGGTTTCCCCCAAAAAAAAAAAAGTCCTTGCGAGTGGTCTCTTTGTTTTTGTGGCACAAACACAAAAGCAATAAGAAAAGGGACGCCAGGGATCCCTTTCTTTGTTCGCGCACGGAGTAGCTCTGAAAATGGTGAGTTTTACATCAAAGTGAGTATTTTTTTTCTTTCTTTTTTTGCATAATTTAGGCGTGAATAAAGAGTGTACGATAAGTGAAGCAGCCCGCATCGAAGACAAGCTCACTCGACCGAGGAGATAAGCCCGCATTCAAGCTCGACAAGTTGAAGAACATAAATCAGTAATCAAGAATCTCATTCATGAGTCCACCCCGTAATGAAGATTTTGTCTTTCCCTTTCCATTGGAAACTTGCGAGTCCACCCCATACTGAAGACTTTGTCATTCCTTTTGCATTGGAAACTTGCGAGTCCACGCCATACTGAAAACTTTTTCATTCCCTTTGCATTGGAAGATTGAAGACACCTTGGGACAATCATGAAGACATTGGGAAACATCTCGCTCTTAATAGGCATCTAGTTTCTAAGAACTTTAATGTTTTACGGTTTCTATAATTTTCCATAGTCTAGCTTTGTCTTTAGTCTTTTCGTTCGTTTCTCTTTGGCTATAAAATTCCATCTAATTTCTATAGACGGCAGACCATCTTGATGAATGAAAATTTGTTTTATGCAATTATCCCGAACCTTGAAGAGTTTTTTCCTTTGAAAACCTAGAAGAGTTTTTTTCCTTTGAAAACCTAGAAGAGTTTTCAGTCCGTCCTTGAAGAGTCGGGGGTTTTCAAAATTCTGCATCATTGAAGAGTTGTAGTCATCGATCTAGAAGAATCGGTGTCCTATTAACTTCATTGGAGGCCTAGAAAAGCAACCATTGAAGTTCCCATCCATTTTTTGTTATGTTTCTTTAGGAACTGTCCCTTTTATCCTCCGTTAATCGCTACTTACAATGCTTATCTCCAAAAACTCAAAACAAAAAGTTGTAGATCCAAGAGTCCTTGAAAGATTGGCGTTGAAATCAGGTCATTCCGATCTGTATCGAGAGAGTTACGTCCATTCTCCCAAAGTCGCGCAGAACTGAAATTTCCTCTCGTTTTTGCGATGGAGTTTCTGTGCTCCTAAGTTGCTCTCCCGATCCTTTTATCCGAGTAGCCTATCTCAACGCTACATCAATAAGTTATTACTCTGTAATTATCTTATTATTGACGGATTTCTTTGTATGTGTTATCTGAAAAGAGAATGACTCAATGATTATTTGTTCACTAGAATCAGAAGTCAAAATTATGGTAGATAAGGATCTCATAAAATTTCTTTCAAGGAATGACCGGTTCATTTCTCAAGAACAATAGCTGAGGGCCTTGATACTACCACTTGGATCTGGAACACGTAAATGGCAACTGAACCACCAAAATCTGATTGATTTAATTACGATATTTTTCACATTATTTTACAGCCATCGTATCTGAGGTCATTGCATAATTCCTATCCTCTCTGAATAGAGTCACCCAGAGCATGTCGGCAGGCAAAGTGAGTTTGAAGCTTCTGATCGACAAGAGCGACCGAACGGTGCTCTTTGCTGAGGCAGGCAAAGATTTTGTCGACTTCCTCATCCACATCCTCGCGTTGCCAGTTGGACTGGTGATCCGGCTCCTCATGAAAACTGGGATGGTGGGCAGTTTAAGCAATCCCTATGGCAGTGTCGAGAAGCTGAACGATGTCTCCATCAAACCTTCCAAGAAAGACACTCTCTTGAAACCCAAAGCACCCGCCTTTCTCTCCGAAATCCATTTCTATTGTTTGATAATCTTCCAGATTCGACACCGAAAACCTCCTACAGGTGCCCTAGGTCCTCTCTGTACACCAACTGTATGGGCTATGTGGCGGACGACCCCTCTGCAAAATGTCCCTGGTGCAATATTTTGATGAACCTTGAATGCATACCTGTCAAATCTCCGGCTGCTGCTGCATCAGCAGCTGAATCAGATGGTAAGGGCGGTTTCGTGCTAGGGGAGGTGACGTACATGGTGATGGACGATCTGACGGTGGAGCCTTCACCGTCGTCGACTATTTCGACCATTACTTTGCTCAAGAAGTTCAATGTGACAGATATTGGGCTTTTTTAGGAGAAGATGATCAGTTTGGGAATGGATGAGGTCAGCCCATGCCACCCTCGCCATTAAAATATGTTCACATTTTCGAATTGTGAACTTTATAACCTTAACAATTCATGTGGAAAATCCATTTTAGGAGACGAATAAATTGTAAATAAATATTAGTCGTCTTGGCTCTATAACATAAGTATTCTCAACTAATTATAGAAGGTATCTATTGATTAAATTTAAATTTAAGCTTTTGCACAAGCATTTAGAGATGCCTGTAGGGTAATATAAGCTCATGTTCGCATTTATTATAGGGCTTACAAAGTCCAATATAATTTGAGCCAAAATGACAGATTAGTAACTATCCTTTTGAATTATTTGGTTTATAACTTTAAAGGGTATAAAGCTGCTGAGGAGTTCACTTCACTCCAAGAAAGTTCTCACTGATGTCTTCCTCGGTGTGAAGCGAGAGAGATCGTGATCAAGTGGGTGTCATAAAATTTCAATTTCTCTTGAATTTATATGCAGGGAAAGTTTATTATTTTGTGACTAGGGTTATGCAAGACTTTAGAAGGAATTGAAATTTCTAAGTCTTTTTTGGAATAGATAATAGTTATATTTTCTTTTTATGATATGATAGCATTGGTTTGTTTTGAAAAATTATGTGAACATGCTGAAGAAAGAATTCTCATGGTCGTTAAATGAACGCTTAAGCATATGTCGTACATAAAATTAACTTGTGCCAGAGAACGTGGGGCGGTTTAGCAATGTGCCTGATAAGATAGCACCTATGAGCCATGGTCCGGTCCATCTCTCGATCCATGACTCGTCTCCTAATTCGAGATGGGCTCAATTTTTTTCTAGCTCAAGTTGCATTTGAGTAACTCGAATGGTCTGTGGATTCGAGTTTGAACCCAAATATACTTGATTCAATCGGCTCTCGAGCCTAATCCTGTATTTTATTTTGTGAATAGCATTTTTCCTATTTTAGTAACAGATAATGCTTAATGTAGTTTTATAATTACATTCCTTACTATGTAAATACGTTCACCCTTTTATATATTTTTAAACACAAGCAGAATAGGCTAGTGCAAGTATTTCAAATCAAGTTGAGTTTGATTAAGTGAGAAAAAATTGAGAATGTGGGGTTCTATAAACTTAAAAATGAGTTGAGCCAAGTCGAGCTATTGTACATCGAGTTGACTTTTTGGTTTTTTTTTTTTTTTTTTCTCACTCCTCTTTACTATGTACATGTGTGTGCGGTGCTCACAAGGATCCAAACAGGGCTTGGTACTCTCCAGCCCCACCCCTTCCCCTCGATCCCTTTACCGAAGGGCCGCATGTCTGTTTGTGAGTTCAAGTTGAGTTTGAATAGGCAAAAAGAGTACTTTATCAACTAATTTTTGTACACATGAAGGTTGTAAAAGTTTGCTTTCATCAGCTTTGTATCGGCATATTTGTATTTGCAAAATTAATAGGCTATTAAAGTTTGTTATCATCAGTTTGCGTCAGCATATAAAATAGTATTTTTTTTAAATGTTGTTAATTATGCAAATAATCTTATCGAAATCAAGATCCTTACTTTTCGAGAAGGTTGAGAAGGTAATTGGATCCTTTATTTCCACTCTACAAATCGATTCAGCCGAGAGATTAGATATTGCAGAAGAAAGAAAAAGATATTTCTTTTGTCCTCACTATGCGATCGACAAATAAAGAAATAGTTAAAGAGACAGACGGTTTGCTAATGTGCAGGCAAAGCAACACAAATGTAGGAAAAGAAGAAGAAGAAGGTTGCATTACATTTATTTAAGGCTATAAAAACATTAATAACTTCTCTCGAAACCCCTCTTTAATACAATCATGAATGCGTTTATGTCTCAAATCTAACACCAACTTTGTTACAACCTTTCCTTCACCTATATATGAAGATCATCGTCAGGAAACCAACATATCTTCAACAAGCACCAGAAAAACCTCAACAAGTATCATAGTATCCACTTTCCTTGAAGCATAATGGAGACAACTTCAGTGAAATCTATGTTGAAGATCGTCGTGGTCGCTTTCCTGGCCACCGTGGCTTCCATGATTGGAGGCGCTTCAGCATTTCCTATGTGTTGCGCGTGGGACGAGTATTGCTGCCACCGGGCTCAGAAGGTGGCCTTGGGTAAATGAATGAGACTTTCTGTACAATCTACGTGAGGTTTCACCACAACATGCGGTGAATTACCATATGTATTCGTGTCAATCTAAGTGACACTGTTGCCAGCAAAAAATTTATCGATAGACCTTTTTATAGTTTGGATTTGTTAACGCGTGCTTTTCTCTTGTTATAGCTATTTCCTTAAATAATGTAATCGTAAGTTCATGGTTAATATCTTCATTGTGATTGATAGAATCTAAGCAACGAGCACGATGATACAACCTTTCCATGACGATTTTTCGTAGGCTCATCTATTTTTATTTTGCTGGGAATAAAAATCTGTTTTGTAAAACAATTTTATTTTTCTATTTCCGGGACAATTTTTTAGCCCAGAAATAGGTTTGGAATAGAAATGAGAATTAGAAATTTTCTATTTCTATTTTTATTTTGGAACATAAACAGAAATAATAATTTTTCTCCTTGCTCACTCTCTCTCATGTACGGTCTGTCTCTCTCTCTCTCTCGCATCTTTGTTGTTGGTTGTCGGTATCCAGTCCACCTAGCGGCTGGTTAACCTAAAAAATTACCAAATATAATAAATCACCACATTGTCTCATCATCAATTTGTATTTCCCTATTAATTATGATTAAATTTATAAGCTGGCTAGGTTTTTGGGGTCGTCATTCGGTGATAGAGAAATAATAGTGCTGAATGCTGATAAACCGATGATAGAATGACTTCAAGCCATGGAAACTCCGCTATGTTGTGGGTAGAGGTGGAGTCGGCCAACTATGATCACTTCCACCCTTGTTAGGACTCATCTTCAATCCATTCTTTGAGACAACATAGCCTAGAAAGACATGGCTATCGGTAAAAAAAGTGATAACTCTTTGGCTCGCATAGAACTTTTGCTACCAAGCACGCTGAAAACTTGCCCGGATTCTCCAAGTCCTTTTTTTTAGTAGCGCCATACACAAGAATGTCGACAAAATAGACAACAACAAAGCTGCCAATAAATGGTTTGATGATATGATCCATGAGATACATAAATGTACGCGGAGATTAGAGAGGCAAAAGCATAACCATCCATTCATGGAGGCCATCTCTAGTCTTGAAGGCAGTTTTCCACTCATCTGCCGCTTCTCCTTCCAATTTGACGGTATCCACTTTGAAGATCACTACTCTTCACGCACTCATTTTGACATTCAATCCTCATCTCTACTAACTAATATATCACCACCAAGCCCAATTCATCAGCAAGGCTCAACAGCCTAGGTTACTCTATAACACCTCAAGTCTGGTCATTGTCCATTCTAAATCAAAGCCTAGAACTCAACTGAACCTCCGTCCATAGTCAATATCTAAAACACAAATCACAATCTCGATCCACACCTAGCACTT
>JAGVVM010014104.1:0-11280 GCA_019149425.1 Psidium friedrichsthalianum
ACATCTTTGGGAAGTCTTCTTTACAACCAGTTCCCGTGAAATTTACAAGAAAAATAACACACAAAAATGTAAATTCAAACTTCAGAAGTACTTTACAAATGAACAAGATTGAATGGGCATTGCCTTGCTTTTGATGGGCACTTTGCTTTTTACTGCTCAGGATTTTTGTGGGATCAGCCTTTGCTTTTCTTACTCTCGACTCCCTTTTTTTTGAAAATTTTTTTCTCAACGTCTTGATTTTTCTTTCTCTTGACGTTTCAATTTTCTGGAGCGGGCCCTTTTTCTTTTAGGCTGCACTTGCTTCTTTTTCTTTTTCGAAAATCCCGTGATTTTGAATCCCTTTTTTCATAAGGAATTACAATAACAAGATATTTTACAAAAATGATGCTAAACATTATGAACAATCTAACATACAAGGCGAGTTCACTCAGGAATTCTCTCTTGACCTGATTCTCTTCTGAGTTCTTCTACTTGGAGATGGTCCTGTCTTCATCTTAGAATGGCAATGACCACCAATAAGGGTTGAAGAATGAATTTCCAGCTCAAGTGGGCTATGCAAAGGATATAGTGTATATGATAGAGAAAACGAATGCTCTTCATTTTCTAAGGCACTTGAATTAAAATTCGAGTATAATGCAAAGAAACACCCGAAGATTGATGTTAGTCCGAGCAAGAAAATTTCTAACCATTTACCTCATGTTGCTGCTGGAATTACCTCCGTTAGGCCTCGATGTGGGGTGGTTCTTGACAGGGGTAAGGAAATGAAACTACCGCTCAAAGGGTGTTAACCAATGGATACCTGTAGTGTTTGGATAGAGAATTGAATGCCTCCTTCACTTCGGCTATCGTACCTTTTGCGAGAAACCCTTTACTTGAAGAATACGGAGCTATTTACCGCTCAACTCACTAGGGATTAAAATGCAGGACATGTGTGGAAATGGCTTGCCTTTCATCATCCTATTATGCCCCATTCTGTACATTCGGTGCATCATATGTAGCTTACGCTCCCTATATAGAGTTGGCAAATAACATGTGGAATGGTCATGCATAAACCATGAAATGTGTAAGCACAATGCAAATGTGGCAATTTCAAATAGCTTGTCATGCTTTATGAAAATGTATTTTCTTGAAGCACAAAATATGCAAGCATGAGAAAAAAAAATGGGGAATGGGGGTTGTGGATTGCCCCTAATGCTCATGTGAATAGATCAAACAAGTTCAGAAAGTAATCCTAAGTTGAGGAGTGGCTTGTTTTTGACTTTGCTCCTGCACAAGGAAAGGCATATGTGAACGAGTCAAGTGAAGACTTGAAACACTCCGATTTGTTCAATGACGACAACCATCACGGTCGGTAGGATGCCCTTGCAAGGAAGAAAATGGAAAGTTATCCCCGAAACCAAATAAGTTAAAGAAGACATACTCCCTTTTCCAAGTCAAGGTTCGCTATTGGTCTGCCCCACTTTTGTTAGAATGGATCATATCGGATGATCATAGCTTTACCCAAATCTGGGATTGCTTCAGACATGCTAAGAATTTGGCTTCAAGTTCGGCAAACGACCTATTTTCACACTTGGCCCTACATAGGAAAAAAATGTGCATGAATAGAGTCTTAAAAAGATGAAGTGAGCGAAAATTGAGAAGCTCCGATTGTTGATTTGCTTCAGTGGTTGCAATCAAAGACATGTCCTCTAGCTTGGCACCTACAAGAAGGAAAACAAAAGGTCATTTTCAAAAATGATTAGGCTTGGCAAAAGATACTATCTTTGAGATTGAGCCTCCTTGATTTTGTCCTGTCTTTTGTCGACTGACATGGCACGATCAAAGGATCAATTGAGGGTGAAGCATGAATCAGCCTTGACTAGCAGATGGACTGGTGTACGGGCTGGCTGATGCATATAATTTGCCTCGATCCCTTTGTCAAGCTGAATCACAGCCATGGTGGATATTTTCCTATCAAGAGACAAACCATCTGTAGCTATAGATGCCCCCTTATTCGTGCTTAGTCGTGCCCCTGGTCTTGAATTACCTAGGAAGGAAGACTTGTAGACGACTCCCACTACCCCAAGCTATTTGCAGATGAATTCTCGGGTGTACTATATTGGCTTGATATTTTCATCGGCTGATGTGGCGCGACTGATGGATCGATGGAGGGAATAGCTAAGGAATGTCCTAAGGATCAACATAAGGTTGATCAAAGGATAGCCAAAGGTAATGCCGACCGATATAGGGATTGACGATGGCTGGTGTTGAGACCCATTGTAAGGATTGTTAGGGATCGTTATGCATTTGATCGATCTGGCTGGGCACCGATGAACGATCAGCCATGAAACTATGGTAGGCACCAATGCTAGTTCAAAGATAGTCTTGGCTCTCAATTGGTGTTGTTCTTGCACATTTCTCGAACTTCGACTTGATGGGGCCGATGTAACTTGGATTCAAGTTGACCAGTTGCTCCCTTGATTGGCAAGGGAAATGATCGAGGGCAAAGCATGGATCAAGCTCGATTGGCCAAGATTGCTAGCTTGATCGTGAGCTACGAGGCTCAACACTTATGCATAGGGATGATGTGAGGCCATCAGAGGATCGATCGGGCGTGGTGCATAGTTTGGGTTGAGAATATGTTCCCTATCCTTGGAATGCGTCGGGGATGCATTCGCAGCTTCTTCCCAGGTCTCCATGCGAGTGATATTAGATTGACTTCTCAAAGTTGGGCATCTTGAACTTGTTAGGGACCTGCACCTTCATATAGACGGACAGGTTGATGGGAGCCAGGCTATGTGTCCCGTCAGCTTCTCTCAGATGTTGTTCCATCCGGGCTATGATCTTCATGACTCCATCGCTCATCCCCCCTGTTATAGAGCTAGCTTGGGGTGTCGGGATCGTAGGTGACGTACCAGAGCTCGCACCAGCTAAAATAATATCCTTCAGTGGTAGAGTATGGGTAGGGACATAGTCCAGGACTTTGTCAAGATTGTCCGCCGGAGGAGGCGGAGGAGGCGCCATGGATTGAGGAGCCGAGCTAGACGTTTGTGGCTTGGTTGAAAAACTAGCTGCCCCTCTTTCCATTGCTTGAGTTGCTTGAGACATCATACCCTCAAATTGCTTGTTCATTGTATCCATCTGCTCCTTCAGAGCCTCTTGGACTACTGTATTGATCTCGGCTCTGGCAGCCATCATCCTAACTCTCAACCAAGTATTATAAGTATGAGGAGTATCCGTGACCAATTACCTACAAAAATGCATCAATATGATTAATATGATGAGTGGGAAGTGGTGAATCGATCCATGGCCCTAGACCAGACTAACTCACGTGACCTGACTTGACTCACGATATGACTCAGGAAAATTCCAGTTCCATCGGATTTCGATGAGAAATTCGTAAAAAATCATGAGATGATCAAAATAGCATCAAAATTTATGGTCACATAACTCATACAAAGACGAGAAACTTTCATGTTTTGTGCCAAGGCTGAAAGTACACAGATCAATACAGTTTAATGCATCTTTGGAAAAATTTCTTCCAGAAAACTGCTTTGTCCGGTTTCTGTTTGAAGAATGAAAGGGCCATTAGAAATGTGAATTAAAGTCCAAAAATTTGTAGACCACTAGTTCAAAGCCTAATCTTCAACTTTCATGTTTTGACTTCATTAAAAAACCCATTTACTGGTAGTGAACAGCAAGATAAGACTAAGGACGGAAAATTGAGAAATTCCAGACTGCCTTTGCCTTAACCATTAATTCCACCATAAATAGAAAACGTACTGGATTGATCTCAAAATATTTGTCAAGATAGAACAGGATCTTCCAGACATTTCTTATGAAGACAAGTCATTCCAGATTTGGACCCAAAAAATTTGAAAATTCGCACATTGACCAGAAACAGAATCCTTCATTAAACTTAAATCAACAAAAAGTACCCCAAACTTTTGAGTCTTGCAATGCCCTAGACAAACGACCTAGAATTGAAAAGACATGAATGAAAGGGCATGACTCGACTAGACAAGACTGGGTCTATCACTTCTGGGGACGCTTCAATGGACTTGCTCTTTTCCTCGATCGCTTGAGTGCCTTGCTCGCCATGATAATCTCCCATATGCTTCAGCCACCCAATCAGCTAGGTTAGCCTTGGACATCATAATGGTGAGAATGTTATCGTGCCTCATGAAGTGATAGACCAACGCAACGACACACCTACTAGCCATGGACCGACTCAAATTAAATACCGAAAAAACACATGTACAACAGTAGAGATCATGGGTTCAGAGACAAGCGGAATGATGTTCATGCATGCTTTGTTAGCCAAGTTTTTTTAGAGTTTCAGAGGGCGAATCGTACCTATCGATTTAGGTCTTACTCAGCACCTTAAACTAGGGGGATATCAAGAATTCCTCTCATGCCTGCAGATTTAGGCCAGAGCGGGGGATTCTTAACATAGTCGGGGTCGAGGGCAAGGTCATCCATTCCTCCATCCTGAGGCCAGGCAGAGTCTTGCCCAGACACCATCCTAGGCTCATCTAACATTTTAAGGTCTGATGCAATGCATGTCACGCACGACAGGTATAATTCACTCAATGCTGGCATATGGCATTAAAATAAAACAATGGAATTTAATGCCAATAATCAAGTAAACCTGCATAAATGATCAGAAAATCAAGGGCAATTCAGAATGATCATTCATGAAAATTAGTCCAAAATAAAGAACATTCATGACCACCAAGATATATTCCGAAAAATTCAATCCAGAAATCCAAGAACCATTCCAATCACTTCGATCACAACCAACCAATCTCAATTCACAATCAATCAATCCAAGGATGACTCAAGAAAATCAAATGGCCTAAGTCCGCACGATTTTTTTTTTGAAGATTCAAGGGTAAATTTATTTTTTTCCAAAAAATCAATTTTGATTTTTTGAAAATTAGAAATCCAGTGCACCCTTTTATTTTCAAGAAAAATTTTGACAAATCATTCCCAGCGGAGTCGCCAAGCTGTCGCGACCTAAAAAATCAATCAAGAATAGGCTAACGGATTATTAGGTTAATTGACTAACCTAATTCAGACCCTCCCAAGTCCTACCGAATCGCAACTTAGGTTCTTTTCATGCAAAGTTTATTCAATTTGGAGCCGCCACTAATCGTTCTTGGTAGGTCGATTAGAAACCTAAATAAATTAACGGGAGAATTAATTTATTTCTGCGAACCAGAGAAAATGAGTCCGGAGACTTGATTACATTAATTTGGAAAAATTAATGCCCTTTCGGTACCAAATTTCATGAAAAAAAATCCTTTTCCATTGATGATTGTGAATTGAATGACTTTTCCTTTGAAATGACATGAATGACCATGTATATGCAAAAATGATTTTTTTTTTGTATTTTCGGATTAAATGACGACTATTATGAAAATATGCCTTAAAATGAGTTATCATCCAATTTAATCTAAGAAAATGATTTCTCAAAGTCTTAACTTATATTAGATGATATTTATGACATAAAAACAGACTTTTGGCATGATTAACTATAAAAAATATGAGAGTTATTTTTTGGGATTTTTTCATTTAATGAAACAAACAAATGAAATGCAAAGATTGAACAAAAATAAACAAAAATGCCCATAGTATACCTTTTAATTTCGATTTTTCCGATAAATTCACTCATTCCCAAAGATTTGGGTAGAGAAGAATTTTATCCGCTACGTCCTCGGAGATTCGAGCCAGTATGCGGATAATTATATAAAATAACATCATCCCTTGTTACCAAAGGGCGGAACATGGAATTCTATACAAATTGCCGTCCCATTCCACAAGATCGTGGTTAAGGCATGCAATTTATTTTACCGAAGGGACAAGGCACAAGGGAGCATATATTATGGGCATGTTTGTTTATAAAAGTGCAAACTATATATATATATATATATATATATATATATATATATATAATCAAACAAACATGACCAAAACACTCAGAAAATCCACAAAAGATGAGGCAATTCAACGTTGGATAATCAATCCAACCAACTCATGTGTTAAAGATAACCGTTGAGATCAAAAGTCCATTCCCGACAAGTCAAACATCATCCAATTAAGCACAATCCTATCCACAACATAGAGAGAAGATCATCGGAGAGTCACGGGATAAGATAATTCAACCAACACAAGATAGGATTCAGAGCAAGGAGTATCCACAATATCTAAAGATATGCTCTTGGGACAAGCTAACCTTAAAAAAATCGAATCATGAGATATGCCAAATGTTCTGAAAAAACATACATAATATCCATGAGACATGTTCAAGATATGCACGTTATCCACAAGAGATATGCAAACAATCTATATCCATAGATATGAATATTCAAAGGATATGATCCGGATTCAAATTATTCAAATAAGACAACCAATGATGCAAAATATTCTGAGGATAAACACAATGTTTTCACGAGATATACTCAGAATTGAAATAACTCAAATTTAGGCAACAAAAACCTTGTAGATAATATCAAACAATCCAAATTAAGAGACAAGATAAAGTCAATCAACCAAAGATCGAAATTTTACCTTATCTCAAAATATTGTTTTCCTAATTTGAAAATTGAGCTGAAATGTGCAATCCAAGCTAGAATTCTACGACCGATCGGCTTTAGGACTTGCACGGATCGTGGGGCTCGGCAGAGACGATTTGTAGCTTCAAACAAGGCTCATTTACATCACTAATTTGAGCACCAATTCCCCTAGGAGATCAGCTTGAAACAGCAAGGATATTGCACAAAAAAAAAACAACGAAATAATCGGTTCAAACAGTGAGCAAAAAAAAACCTGCGCTGTATAGAGGTGAAAACTGGTTAGAAACAGTGCTGTTTTTTATGTAAAGAGCAGTGAAACAGCACCCCTAAACAGCAAGTAAACCTTCCCAAAACCTGCAGTAAAATTCAGCACCAAAACTACAGCAAAAAAAGAAGAAGAAAAAGCACCAGACAGCAGCGAAACAATGCTGGAACAGAGGTGAAACAGCCCCTTTTGACTATTCCTCTTTGCCTTTTTCTTCTTCCAATTTTCTGCACGTGTGTCTTTATTGTGCAAAGCCTGTACTCCTCTTTGGCTGGGAACTCCCCTCTTGCATTTGTATACGAGCATCACTTGTAGGGAAAAAAAAAAGAAAGAGGAAAGAAAAGGTTTTGTTTTTTTGTTTGTCTCCTGTAGTGGAGGCACGGATTAATCCCCAAGAAAAATCTTCTCTTCCTCTTTCCGTACGCCTCTATATATATATATATATATATATATATATATATATATATTGAGAGCTTCAACTGTGCATGCAATCAATGGCCTCCTCCCTGATGGTGTCTCTCACGACTCTTTTACCAAAACCCTCACTCTGCCATGTCTTCAAGTAATGAATTGGCCTCTCTTTGCTCTAGCCGTGTGTGACAATTGACTAGCCTCCCAACCCTAAGCTTAAGTTAGCTTATATAGGCACAAGGTGAATTCTAATGACCGTAGGATTAGACTCCGAGCATAGGATTAGCTTTCAACCGCATGATCCAAAATTCTAATTTTTAAAGAGTCTCATCTTCATAAAACTCTTAAAATTTAGATTTTTCAAAAGTCCTAATGGCTAGAATAAATCTAAAAATAAGTCCAAAAACTCTCATAATTTTTCGGCACACTCATTGCTAGCCTTAACTGAATTTCTCAAGCTTGCTCGGGTCCATTGCTCGTCAATTTAAGCTCAACTTCTCGCCATTGATGCAAAATGTAATGCATGAGGAAATATTTTTGATGAGAATTAATTCTTAATTTTTGTGCAATATATAAATGAAAATCGAAATCAAAATTTAGGTGTCAACTTGCTTGCTGCAAGATGTTGAAAAACCTTGCTGTTGGAGGCTTTATTCTGCTGCAAATCTGCGACAAAAATCCTCCATTCGGGTTCACCTCAGCTGTTGCCTAGGTGAGACCAGAGGCTATTCGAGCATGTCTATGAGCTATTGACTGAGTGATTGTTGGAGCTGTTGTTCAGACTATTTTTTTTTTTTGCCACTACTTAGGTCCAAAACAGTTCATTTTGGATGTTTTGCTTACTAAATAGTATGGTTTTTTCTGCAAATTTTGGGGTGATATACCTACTATTTTATGGGCGATTTCCTATTCTGTTTAGTGCTGATTTTTCAGGCGATTGGTGTTATGAGTTGGTGCTTCAAATTGAGTCCATCGGAGCTTCCAAATTCATGTAAACCTAACCCATCTATGCATGTTTATACAAATATTGACACCTGATCTTTAATCATCTTTTTTTGGGTAAGGATCTTTAATCATCTTTCTTCTTTAAACTTAATAAAAAATTCATAAAATTAAAAAAGAGATCACCTCACTAGAACCTTAGGAGTAAATCAAGGCTAAGTTGTCAAATTAGGATATCCATGAAATTAAGGTACCGAAAGGGCATTAGTTTCAATTAACTAGTGTAACCAAGTCCCGGAACTGATAATCTCTAGTTTATAGAAGTAATTTAGTTTCCTCTGTTAATTTACTTAGGTTTCTAATTGACCTACCAAAAATGATTAGTAGCGACTCCAAATTCTGAATCATTTGAACAAAAATCAAAGTTGCGATTCGGTAGGACTTGGGAGGGTTCGTATTAGGTTAGTTACTCTAATTAACCTGATAATCCGTTAACTTGGGAATTTTTCACCGATCGAAAAATTTTTCGGGTCACGACCCACTTGGCGACTCCGCTGGGGACTTGTTCTAATTTTCGAAAAAACTTAAGAACCTAGTGAACTTAGGCCTAAAAAAATTTCATAAAATTCATTAATTTGGTAATTGCTTGGAACTATTCTATAGGTATTATATGTTTTGTAGATAGGAGTTATAAGGGGTGGAGTGTTTGAACTACCCTTTGTTTTATAGGTTTGGTGTTGGAATTTCTTTGTTAATTTCGTATATTTTAGAAGCGTTGTTTTGATACCAACTGTTTGTGCATGCCTTGCATATTTTGAGGATCACGACACCTGTACACACAAGCGTTACAAACCTAAGTTCAAAACATTTTCCTATGGTAGCCATAAATAAGGATCGGATATGCAAAGCTCTCTTGCGTTTGATTGCGCTGGGGCTGACCATATTCGATGGGAATTCGCCACTCACTATCTGAATTGACAATTCTTCCCACTTGATGTTTGATTGCGCTTATGGGTAAAGGTTGTCGACCAGATAGTGGGGGCTCTTTAGGTCCATACCCTATCTCTCCTTTCTATTTTTTGGAGTCCACTCCTCACTCTAGTCATGCGCATGTCTATGTGATTTGCATTCTTTCAAGGTTAAAAGTAGTTCTCTAACTTTATCTTGTATTTATTTTTCGTCGGTCCAACTAGGGTGTTGGTCAAATTTTGAACTTAACATTGTGGTCCGTTTTTTAAAAAAAAAACAGAAAATTAATTAATTAGTATCCCAGTTTAAAAAAAATGTGAAAACCCTTTGGGGAATTTTGTTGGCCAATGAAAGTTTTTTTGTCACATCTTTCCTTATACTTCAATGAATAACAAGATTTTCTTGATAAATTTACCCCTACAAATTCATTTTGATAAAAGAGAAAAAAAATTTTCGAAAAATTTGATAAACGTCAGAGATTTTATCACATTTTTCAAGTTACTAAAAACCTGCAAGAAATTCTTTTTGGGAACTTCACCTTTGTCCTCTTAAGAAAATTTCATCTGATTTCTCAAGAGAATAAAAAAACAAAATTGAACTAATATAGGAATCATGGACCGACTTCTGTGGTCACAATACTCATTATTTCCTCTACTTTTGCAGGGAATCATAGGTACCCCAGGCGGGGGCAAAAATTGTGCTTCAACACATACCAAGAATGATCATGAGAAATACGAAAGGACGGGAAATTGCCGATCCCTTAACCCTGGGGGCTAAGCGAAGAGGTCGATCCTCCCCGAGTCAAACTGTCACTTAGTGAACACGTATGGGCCATTATTATGATGGGACAGTGAATGTATCCAGATCAGCACGGGGATATTATTAATATCTTAGGGGGTCCTGTACTTATTTTGAAAAGAGCATAAATTGTGTAATCAGAACCCATGAAGCAAGTTATTAACCAACTTGCTGTGCCTTCTGATTAAATCACCACGGCCTACCTTTTATCTTCCTTGGATTCGAACAAACGTTACTTTGGAGGACCAATGCTTATGGCCCAACAGGCGTTCCTTCAAACGCTACCGGCGACCGACACCATAAGTGGACGCGAAAGAGACTAAGCATGACGACTGAAGTGGGGCATGCGACAGGTGGCCTAATTCATTTATTGGCACATACTGACTAGTGATCATATCTGTAATAATTCACTCAGCGACTACGCTACGTCTCAATGTGGCCTAGTGGGCGTCTGTTTGTTGAAAGCTGCTTAATGTTCTTGATAATCATCGCTAACAGCAGCTACAAGCGTATCACGAAGAACGTTAAGCCTCGACGTCTTCAGTACCATGCAAATCGTGCGATCATGCTATACGGGAGAGAGATGGCAAGAAGATTTAAAACACAAACACGTGAAGCTTTCCTTAATTCAACTCATCAACGGGTTTTACAATAACTCACTGGGGAGGAAAAGTAAAATCAAATTGAGCTCTAATGACCATGTGCGAAGGAGCTCAACTGACTTTCATGAAATTTACTACTATGCTTGCACCGAGCGATCTGGGATTCAAGTCTACAAGCTTGAAGAACATGCATGATCTGGAACTTGAAGAATAGGCTGGGTACATTTTCTCCTTTTGTCTGGGTTTTGCATTGGATCTCGTGATGTTCAAGCGCGATTTTAGATTCTCGATCAAACTCCTCTCGAAAGCTTATCGCCGTTAGATTGTCAAGCCTCTCCTTCCTCCAGCCACTCACATCTGAATTTCATCACGATATTACTCTCGGGTCATGCTCCAAAGTAATCCTGGATCAAAGCTAGGCGCTCCCACCAGTTTCTCTCTCCTTGTGAACCAATTAGCGAGGCTCGTTCTGCTGGCGGCAAGACTTTGACGGCCTTCTTGTATCGAGCATCTACGTGGTTCCTGGCAGACTTCAAGTGTTTAGAATCGATCCTGATAGCGAAGCTCTCACGGCACGGGCTAAGGTGACCGTTTCCTGAGTGTTCCGAGCTGGTGACAGCTGCTACTTCGTGGCTGGTATACGTTCTCCTCATCTGGCCGTTTGTTTTCGGTTATTTGGTTTCTTTCGTCTGTCTGTCCGGTGGTACGCCCCGTATTCTCCTCCTCAGATTATTAA
>JAGVVM010014107.1:0-10210 GCA_019149425.1 Psidium friedrichsthalianum
CTGACAGTTTTGTTATTACTTCACCCCAACCTTTTCCATATAAGGATGATAAAGTAATGCCTTGGTCTTATGACCTCGAATTAGCCTTGGTAACAAGGTCAGGACGCATCTTCAATGATCCCCCGGCTAAACCAGTTACAGACAAGGAAGCAAAGGATTTCTTGGCGGTTATAAAGGCAAGTGAATATTGTGTGGTTGATCAACTACGCAAGTTGCTGGCTCATATTTCTTTATTGGAGCTCCTCTAGTCCTCTGAGAAGCACCGAAGCTCTTTGATGAAAGTCCTGGGAGAAGTCCAAGTGCCCGAAGATATCGATGGAGACAAACTGGAGAATTTTGTCGGAGCAATCCTTCTAAAAGATCAGGTAGCATTTGCTGATGATGAGATCCCAATCGAGGGACGAGGTAATAATAAAGCTTTACACATCTCGGTCAAGTATAATCAGACTCACGTGGCTCGAGTGCTGATTGAAAATGGGCTAGCTTTGAATTTGTGCCCTTTGGCCACATTGAATTGCTTTGGCATTGACCCAACCAGGATGCAAGCGGTAAAATTATAGTTAGAGTTTTCGATGGGATGAAGAAGAGTGTCTTGGGGCAGATCAATTTAGAGATACAAATTGATCCTTCTATGTTTGATGTTTTGTTTCAGGTGTTAGACATCCCCTCGGCTTTTATCTTTTGTTGAGTCACCCATGGATTCATAATGCTGGAGCTGTCCCATCTAGTCTACACCAAAAGGTCAAGTTTGTGGTTAAATAGAAGCTGGTCATCGTTCACGGAGAAGAGGATTTTCGTATCTATAATAAGACAGCTATTCCATACATTGAGCCGGATCACAGTGAGGAGGATTCTTATCACTCCTTTGAGTTGGTACAAACCATTCATGCTTCGCCAGAAAGTCCCTTGCCGATCCCTGAGCTATCTAATGTCTCTGTTATGGTCGCTAAAGTAATGGTGAATAATGGTTTCGAACCTGGTGCTGGATTAGGCAAGCAGGGTCAAGGGATTCGCATCCCAATTGAAGCTAATGGACAATTTCATACAGCTGATTTGGGATATCGTGGATATGGCCGACCTAGACATGGAAAATGGGGCTCAATAGGCCATGGCAAACTAAAGCATAGTCCTTTACCACCACCCTTGAGCGAGACCTTCCATTTAGTGGGAATAGTTGGTGGATACGATGATTTGAGTAAGTTTCAGGATGATCTCGGGATAGTCTTTCCTGATTCGTCGAAAGACCAAGATCCTGAATCGATGGTACTTGATGCTAATAATGCTGATGATAATGGCATACCCTACCTGGCCGACTGGTTCGGTGACCTGACCGTCGCGGCTATCTTTGATGACCCTATGAAGATTGATGGAGCCCCTGAAGGTGAACCTTATATGGTGCCCAAGCTTCTGAAGCCGTTTGCCGATGATGATCCATTGGAGGGTTTAGATTCAGAAATTAATTCAGGGGCAAAGGCGGAGATTCTTAACTCCACCTATGCATCTCGATCGATCCTTGGATGAATCTACACAATCTATGCATGAGTTTTGGACCCCATAGCTCACAGTCAAGCTAGAAGACTTGGTTGATCCCGTACCAGCTTCGAATCATACTTCAACCTCGACCATACCATATCAGCTGATGGAAAGCAGGGCAAAGCCAAGGCCACTCAATCTGCAAGGCAGTATCCTCATTTAGGCTTTACCAATTCTGAAAATGACACTTTATTTTCCTTCTGTAGGAGTAAGTGTCGGATGGAATGTTTGCCAAAGCTTGAAACCAAATTCTTGCTATTTATCATACCTGGGAGACAACCCTAGATCTTTGCAAAGCTATGGCCACCCAATACAGTCTATTCTGACAACAGATGGGGCAAAATGACAGTGATCCCAAACTTGGGAAAGGAAGTATGTCTTTTCCTATTTCATGCCATTTTCAAGATGATGCTCAGTTTTTCTTCTTGCAGGGCATGTGACCGACATGACAGTCATCTCCAGTCGACGGCTAAAGCATCTCGAGTCCTTACTTGATTTATTTCGCACACATTTCTCTTTGTGCAGGGGCAAAAGTCAGGAACGAGTCTTTTCTAGTCCAAGGATTAAGCTCTAAGACTTGCTAAATCCATTTGCATATGCTGGGCAATCTACAGTCCCTCATTCCTGGGAGTTTTCGTGCAAATCTGAACATGCTTGCATAGTTCATTTCTTAAGAATATGCATGAGTTCTTCATGAAACTATCACGAGTCATTGCTACATTGTGCATGCTTAAATGGTGTTCACATATTGCAAAATTTCATACATGATTTTGTTTGTGTTGCTAAGCTTTGTTCGAGAAGGAATTTTTATTCAGGCAATTTGTTCCATTCTATGAAATGATCATGTTGAATGAGGAATGTCAGGATGATGAAAGGCAAGCATTTTCCATACACATCCAGTATATTGATCCCCAATGCGAATTGAGTGAAAAAAAAAAATTCCATGCTGACAAGGTAAAGGGTTATCTCGCGAAAAGTATGATGACCAAAGTGATGAGAGGCATTCATTTCCTCTATCATACAAACTATAGGTTATCCTTTGTTTAACCCTTTTGAGCAAAAGTTCATTTCTTACCCCTGTCAAAAACAACCCCACATTGGGGCAATTACTAGAAAGTTCAAATGGTTAGAATTTTCTTGCTTTCACTTGCATTAATCTTTGAGTGTATTTATTGCATGCAAATCTGAGTTAGCTCGAGTGCCTTAGACATGACGAAGAGCATTTCTTTCTATATCTATACACACTATACCCTTTGCTTACCCAACTTGAGCGGTGGATTCATTTCAACCCAAATTGATGATCATTCCCATGACGAATCAAAGGAATCATCTCAAACCATCAGAATGAATGAATATTAAAGTGACTTGGGGGCAATTGGAAGCTTAGAGAAAAGTTCGAAAAAAGGAAGGTGCGAAAAAAAGAAAAGACTCTATCGAGAGAAGCTCGCTTTTAAGAAATATTCTCTCTCTTTCTCGAAAAAAAAAAGAGATTTAGGCAAAATTTCTCAAAAAAAAAAAAAAAAAAGAAAGAAGGGGGAAGAAAAGAAGCAAAAGAAAAAGAAAAAAATGAAAGAGAGAGGCTTCAATAAAAACAGAGTCGATGTGCAAAAGTATTCCTTAAAGAAAAGAGACCATTTGGAGGTTTGCTTGTGAAATAATTGCTAGGGCAAAAACATGAAGATTGGATGATCATCAACTCCCATGATTCATGATATACCCTTTTGTTATAAATAGGCCATTCATTTCAAGCATACCCAAATCTACGTTACAGCCTTTACCGAAGTCTCTTCAGATTAGGGCACTTGAGTTAACGTAGGGTTTTATGTGATTATAAATATTGCTTGAAGAAGTGTGAGCAAGATTTTTCTATCTCGTCTTTGCAAGGTTTCTGATTTGTAAACCCGATGCAACTGATGGTGTTATTTCACTCCAAAGCCGAATGACTCTCACGAGTCCCCTTTGTTTAGCCTTTGACCAAGCCTGAATTACAGTTCCTGAAAAGACCTCTCAAATTGGTCTAGTCATACTAATTGCGAGAATTCTCGAACCCATGTCAAAGCATGATGGTGATAGTTCTGACTAATTCGCATACCCGTATCAATGGTCGAGTTTCAAAAAGCTTTTTCATGAGAGTGAGAGAAAGTCCTTTTTTACTAAAGTTCCTCATTCAACTTGATTAGGATTTATCAAAAGGGTCAGGCATTTTCCCCTTTTTAGAAATTTCCCAATGAAGCTTTGTGATGTAAGCAAAGATTCGCATGATTTTCTAACGCATAATGTTGCATTTGCATTGGATTTGCTCATATTTACATTGCAAATGAATAAGCAGGTATCATGCAGTCAGCCTAGCTGTGCCTTGATCATTCGTTTGAAAAATCCAAGTAAGTTTTCTAAACCCTTTTCAAATTGACAACTTTATTAACTTTAACTGTCATTTTGACCTCTCGTGTTCACATTAATAAGATTCAAGCGACATATCCTTTTGTATTCATCGATTCAATTCGGTAAAACGCCTCTCATATCTTTGCTAGTTAGCCTTTATAGTACCAAATCGTGATGTATACGCTCTCATGATCTTGGTTCTTTGTCAAATCGCAATGTATACGCTCTTGCGGTCTTGATCCTTTATCAAATCATAATGTATCCGCTCTTGTGATCTTGGTCCCTCTTACCAAATCGTGATGTATACGCTCTCATGATCTTGGTTCTCTGTCAAATCGCAATATATACGCTCTTGCGATCTTGATCCTTTGCCGAATCATAACGATATGCTCTTATGATTTTGCTCTTGTTCTTCCAAATCACAATGTATGCGCTCTTGTGGTCTTGGTCATCTTTTCGATTCATAATGAATACGCTCTTGTGATCCCGGAAAATATATTTCAACTTATACATATCTTGCCCTGTCTCGCATCAGAGGAAAATCTCTGGTAACGGATAAGGCCCCAGTACCTTGAGATCCTTGCAATCACAATAAGAAGCTTGGAAATCAAGGGAATCATTGGCGTTACGAGGTGTCTGGTGAAACATGTATTTCATATGCGATCAATGTGCAAGTTTCTCAAATCCATTTCTTTGGAGCGGAGAAGTCTTAACACATGTTCATTTAGAGTTATGCATTTGCATAGAAAATCGGATTAAAACCCCACCAAAAATTTCATTCATCATTTGCATTGTCAAAATTTAGGTTCAATTTGGTTTTTGAGCGAAATCTCTGCAAGCCTCCACTCAAAGAGGGGCAGCTGTTGACACCAAAATTTTGATTTTTCTTTTTATATATATTATTGCAAAAAATGATAATTTATTCTCACAAAAAAATATTTTCTCGTAATTTGCATATTTTGTTTCATGGTTTGTATTTGCATCAATTTATACTGACAGAGGAATTGGGCTTCAATTGAAGAGCGACGGACCCGAATTTACTTGAAAATTTGGCTAGCCCTTGGTGACGTCTTTATTGGGCCGAAAATTCAAAGAGTCTTATCCCATTGGGACTCTTCAATATTTTGAAAATTAAGAGTTTTAAGTAATTAAAACTCTTAGATTCAGAATTTCTAATCTAATGGCTCTAATTTAATCTTACCTTAGCTAGGTTTAATCCAATGGCCCATAATAACTTATACTCCTACTAGGATTAGGATTGGCCTTAACTCTATATAAGCAACCTTAGCTCTAGGGTTAGAAGAAGAGAAGAGAAAAAAGTTCAGATTTTTAGAGAGAAGGACTTGAAAAATTTCTCTGATTTTGTAGGTCGTTAACCACAAGCTCTAGCTGTGCTGTCGCTCGTTTGTTCGTTCTTGAGCCATTGTCCAGCACTGTTTTGGCATCAAATAGGCTCAAGTTGCACCCAACGAACTAAGGTAACCCTCGTACACTTGTCAAGATTGATTTGTGGTCGCTTAGTATGACAAGCATGCTGTTTTAGTATTGTTTTGCTGCTGTGTTCAGACTTCTTTAATGCTGTTTTGTGCTGTTAAACGTGCTGCTCGGTCCAAAAAAATCAATTTTTTTGGGTGCTATACATGTCTCTAACTTGTGCAGATTTTTGCGAGAGCGTAGAGGTAATTTCCTCAATTTTTGATTGCGAATCAATGCTTGTTTGATTGGAAACTTGCATATATGTTTTGGTGATTCGATGATGTATATGAGTTGCAATAAAAAACGAAAGAAATCATAACTTTTGAACAAAAAAAAATCTGATTTTTTTGGTGCTTAACTTCTGAGGCCGAACTTGACACAAATCCTTTGAATTAAAAATCCTAAACCCAAATCTGATCATGTCCTATCTGTAGCCATTCGGATACGATTTTTCGGATCAATAAAAAGGAGAAGTTAGCCAATTTGATCTATAACCATTTAGATCCGATTCGTTATCTTCTCAAATCAATTTTTGGGTTTAAAGAAGTGATTTTTTTTAAAAAATTAAGAGAATTATCCATGGATCGCATTGTGGTTATCATGTTTTTTCTTGGATATTCATTTGATTTTGTTGGATTATCATGTTTGTTTTGGATATTGCCTTATCTCGTTTGAAATTCCATAAAAAAAACATTGAAAATTTTAGTAAGATATGGTTTGTTAGAAACCCTATTTAATTGAAATTTTAGAAAAGATAAGCTTCTTAGAAAGCTTATCTCATTGGAAACTTGGAATAAAAATCAATATAAGAAACTATCCATGCTTATCTTAAAAGAATTCGAAAAAATTCTAAAAAAATACCAAAAATTCTGCTCATTATCTCATGCACATCCATATTTTTCACATCTCATACATATCCATATCCTGCATATCTCTTCCATTTTATGTTTGAATATCCATGTTTGCATAAGCATATTTACATGTCTTATATGTACCCATGTGACATAATTTCCAAGTATCACCCATTATTTTTCCCATTTTCGAATGATACATATATGCATGCATTAATATTTTTTTTTCTTGCATAAATGGTCGTGTCTCTTGTTGCATATTTCATGCTTTGTCATGACGCATGCTAATACTTTGCACGTTATTGTTCGTCATGCCACGACTTGATTGCCATTACGCTATGATGCGCTATTACCATGTCATTGAACCTTTGCACGTCGCATATTTTGCGCATCTCATTTGCATGTTCATACTTGAAGCATATCTCGTATATTATCATATCATATATTTGCATGTCCATGTTGCATTTTATTTGCTATGTCTTTTGCATGTTTAGTCTAATCGGATGCATAATTATGTGCATGTTGCTTATTATCTTGCATTGCATCTTTATTGTTGATTCATTGTCAGTGCATTCATATCATTCATACATCTCATTTAAAAATGAAAATAAAAAGAAAACATCTCACTTGAGCATAAAAGTAAGCCAAGCTAGGGTTGCCGACTTAGGACATTCCATGAAATTTAAGGTACCGAAAGGGCATTATTTTTAATTAACTAGTGCAATCAAGTCCCCGAATCCTTTAATCTCTGGTTCGTAGAAGTATGGTATTTCTCTCGATATCTTACTTAGGTTTCTAATCAACCTACCAAGAATGGTTAGTGGCGACTCTAAACTATCTGAACATCAATATAAAACCAAAGTTGCGAATTGGTAGGGCTTAGGAGAGTCCGTATTGGGTTAGCCATTTGATAAACCCAATAATCCATTAGCCTGAGGAAACTCGTCATTTTTTTAGGTCGCGACAACACTGTGAAGCCAAACTGCCAATTGCTGAGCCATTTGAGGCGATATTCAAATTTCAGCTGTGATATTCATGAAAACTTGATTATCCAAGCGTGGAATCCAATTTGTGGCCATATGATAGTGACTCTAGTAAATACTGAGACTAACGGACAGCTTTTAGGAGCTACGCGTATCTACTTGTAATTAGGTCTATGTACTTAAATTCCTATGTCACGCCCGAACACCACGGGCACAAAATATCCCATCACAACTCGCGTCCGCCTGGTCCACGATCTGCGACGGCCCAGGAAACTCCATCGTGACCAGACGACGCATCTGTTAAACGTAATCCTGCGGAAGCTAATCTCCAACCCATACATGCATACATATAATAATGGGGTAGAAGGGTACAAGGAAAGCAGTCAACAATAATAGCCAACTCAAAACATATACATATATATAACAAGAGTATTAGGTACAGACCACCAAAAGAGGATACCCAAAATACAACCCAAAAATCCTCGCTCGGTCAGACCACACAAAGGGTACCATTCTCCTCGACGTAGTGGCCTATCTCGGTCTCTACCTCCACTAGGAGTCCAAAAAGGTGTCGGGGGTACATCCATTACGGCGGTCAGGGATCTGAAAATGTTAGCAACCAACGCCAGTGAGTCGAAGACTCAATAAGCTCACCACTAATCTTAGCGTAGGATAAAGCATGCAAGTCAGTTCGGCCGTAACCTGCATTCTAGGGCTAGCTAACTCTCCCTAACGCAACTCCGTCGATCGCGTACGTGAACTAAAGCGGATGAGGGCTAGTTCTACTAATAATCTCAAATAACGGGACATAGAATCACATGCAGGAATGAACGAACAGAACAAGACATGATCTCGAACTCAATACTCAATGTACGTTGCATGATGCCAATGCACATGTGACCACGAATGGTCCGGCCCGCGTCTCATACGCTATAGGCTCGTGTCCCAACCTGCGTATGGTACGCCTCAGGTTGACACGCTTATCTCTCTAGCTATCCCGTGCCTCGTATATCAGGGCGCACTGTGCCTCCACTAGGTACATTAGGTCCGTACGCTTATCGCTCCACTTTCCAAGCGCCTAGCGCCTTACATGGCCGTCCTCCTATTGTCGCTCCACACAATAGTGCATGCCATGCTCATGCTCAATCGGTGCTAAAGTACATCACAATGTCTCAGTGCACAAACATGCGTCCATAGACAGTAAATCAACGTGCATACATAGCATGGCATGTCACAATGAAACATGATATTTCAATTGGCGTAAATAGTGTAACCCTATCGAGCGTACATTCCCCTTATGCCAATTTAGTTATATAACTCCCAAGCCCACACTCTGGCCCATTGATCACTCTTGGCCCTATTGCCTCATTCGATATGCTCGATCTTATATTTTAAATCGTTTATGAATCACGTTTGACGGTCCTCAACCCAAGAACGTCACATCCTGCTCGAGTTTTTCAAGTAAGCCCATCGGGCCCACTTGGTAGAATGTAATTCACTTGAGCCCATTTTGACCTACGGCCCACTTCCATAACTTGGCCCATAGTATTTCATTCTCAATCGTCCAAATCAACCCATCAAGTCCCCTAATGTAAGCCCATGTCCTAGTCTTATTCAAATTCTTGGCTTAAGCCTAATTGGGCCCACTAATCCATTTCAAGGCCAATTCAGTTCTTAGCTTATGGTTTGCATTTGGGTCCATCAAATACTCTTTTAGACTCAATCTAGACTTGCCCAATAGGCCCTAGAGGTCATTGCCTAAGCCCAATACCAATACAATCCAATTTAAACCCATTAAGCCCTTTTTGGCCCAATTAGATCTACAGCCCATTAACGCACTTGGCCCTTCTAATTTCTTACCTAAAATTTACCCCAAAAACAGCCCATTAGACCTTAGAACCCACGTCCAAGGCCTCTACTATGAAGATTAGCCTAACCCCATTAAGCCCAACTAGTCTAATTTGGCCAGAAATGCTTGTCTAGCACAACAACTCACTCCATCTCTCTATTCCATGACCCAACCTTCATTTCTCAGCCCTCAAGAGTCTCATATGCGTCTACCACAGATTCCAAACGCCATGAGTTGGCCCGTTCTTCACGAACCCCTAAGTCGGCCTAACCGTTCTATGCCATTCTTTGCGATTTCTAGTTGATTCACAAGCACCAAGCAAACGATCACCCAAACTAATCACACATATATCATTCCTAGACTAAGATTAGTAAGTTTGCTTACTGGAATGGGCTAGAATGGAGGCGACGACGACAAAGACCGGAAAACGGCTGAATAGGGCTCTCGACTCAAGGGAGAGGAGCACGGCAACTTGGGGGTTGAGTGAAGGCTAAACCGGGGCCATATCAAGCTAGAAAACAAGGGCATGACATGGATATAAGTCCCTTAGGTTCCCAAGGTCAGATTATGACCACAGAATGTAAAGCACGAAATGGACTCAGGAAAACAGTTTCATCGACCGAAATGGAAACGCACGAATGGAGGCCCAAATGATATCGGATCGAAGTGAAACAAAGTTCCATGAACTCAACTTGGATAGATCTATGACATATCGAAAAACTTAGGAGATTGAATGGTTGGATTTTCCTCGGTGGCCGGTTAAAGTTGGGTGGCTGCAAGGAAGCCCAAGCTGGAGAAGGTCACGATTTGGCTTCGGTTCAAGGGGTTTCGGGCTAGGTCTTGGGAAAAGGCTTGCAAATCTTCGAAGATTTTCGTCTTACGGTCACGTGGGAGAAAACAGGGAGTCGTTTGGACTCTGGATGAGCTCGAACGGGCCGTTTTCGTCCTTGTGCGCGCTGGAATCCGAGAAGACGCGAGAGGGAGAGAGAGCTTCGGGAGAGGAGAGGAGGGGGAGTGGTCTTGCCGAAAATGGAGAAGTGAGGGGGAGAGAGAAGGTAGAGAGATTATACCAAGGAAGAAGACAAAAAATCCGAGATCAATTTAGTGTGTTAGGTAATGGGGTTTGTGATTGAAAA
>JAGVVM010014109.1:0-12999 GCA_019149425.1 Psidium friedrichsthalianum
TCCTCGTCCCCCGCAAATGTATCGACCACGCCTTTTCGGATCTCTCTCTCTCAGGTTGCAGAATTTCTGCCGCCAATTTAACTGCCACTGATGAAATCCAACCATTAGTTTTTCAGTGATTTTTGGATATTTATAGTCCTAGCTCAAGTTGAGTTTCACAGAACTTTGCATCACTTCGATCCGAGTCGTTTTGTCCTTTCAAATTATTCTTTTGTTTCAGTCAAAACGAACCCAGTTTTATGTTCCCCAAATTTGACGAGACTATATTGCTCATGTTGAATATATGTTTAACCCCAATGCCCTAGAGCTCATTTTCATATGAAAATATTTAATTTTCACTCGAGGAACCACCCCGTTCAGCCTTGAAAACAGCCTTGTTTCCTTAGGTTTTTTGCCGAATTCACCCACCGCAATCGTGGGGGGGGGGGGCTTTGTCGATCGCCCGCCGTGCGCCCCACTTTCACAATCATTTCTTAGTTTTGTATTGTCTCATTAGTAAGTTTTAAATCTTTATTTCTTTATTAGAAATATTGTACATGGCCATGGACTAGCTCTAGGGTCCGATTCGAGGTAAATCGGTTTAAGAAAAATTGCCGTAATTCGCGTATTTGTGCAAATCGATTATGTGGCGAAGGCCTGGTTATTTATTTGGGCTTTGGTATGTTTCTTTCTGGCTGAAAATATGCTTGGTGGTGTTGATGTGGGTCCCGTGAGGGTCATGTAACCGAAAAAATGGATTTTTGGGATATTTTAGGCAAAAACGGCCAAATAGTGTGTTGAAATCATTGTTCAACGTGAGGTTCCAGTATGCTGCCCAATTAATTTTGATTTGAAAATGACAAGTTTTGTGGGTCCTGTGTCGCTTAAATACGCGAAAAATATATATTTTGGAGCATTATATGCAAATTACTTCTGGGTCTGAGCAATATTTTATATTACTATTTAAATATTTAGGGGCCGTATCGTATTCGATGGATTGAACGTGTTTTGATTTAAATTCTGCTATTTTATATCGAGCCTTGATGGGGGGGGTTACACTGATGTTCTGTGGGGGGTTGGCGGGCAATATTGAGATTGTGCGCCCGGATTGTACTTATTTGAAATTTTCTAGCCCTGTGCTTTTGAGATACTTGAGGTGGACCTAGCTGAGTTTTTGGTCGCTGGTTTGTTTGTTATTCTTATAATATATTTCGATGTTATCTTTCCTAACTTTTTTCTTCATATTCTTATTCTACCCTTTGATTTTTCATTACTTTTTCCCCATCCTTTTAATTTCCATCCCTTCTTCATCTCTTTATCCCTATACAAAACTTACCATTTCTTCCTCCCCATGCTCTTTCTTTTCCTGCTTTCTCCCTCTTTCTTTCCTCTTTTTTCTTCTTCTGGTTGAGTGTGAGAAGCCCTTTTGTATAAATTCGTATACTTTGCTTGTAATTGGAGGGAGAAATTGCCAACCTAAGGCCCTTTTTGTGCAAGGTAAGTAATGAGATGTCATAAGGTAGCGAAAGTTTTGAACTATGTAATATGAGCTGAGATTATTGATAATGTAAATGAGATGTTCATGGGTTACGCCTAGTTCTGCCTCATAATCGTTTTTAGGGGTAAGGTATTACTTTTGCTAGCATTTATTTGGATATTAAGGTTATCTGGATCGGCGCGATAGTCCTGGGATGTCACATGTATCGCCATCGTCGTGCATATGTCGCAGCGCTCCTAGAGGTTCGTGGACCGTTACGACAATATGCTTATTTTCTAAGTAAAACCCAATTTTTGATGTACATGAACAAAAAATAATAAATTCTTTGATGATGCTAAAAGATATTTTTCAAATTATAACTTGACTTCTCATGCCAACTTTTATACAAAATTCACTTTAAAAACCTATGACATTTCATTTGATTTTTGATCGTCTAGAATATTTTAACATTTCGGTCCAGGAACTAGAAGTTTTGACTCTTTGAAAATCTCTGGTTGTCATATTTAGGGGGCCTAATTCCCTAAAAAAAATACCAACTTTAGGTTTCATTCCAATTTATATTCCAAATTTTTATTTTCTCTTTATAAAAATCACCAACTTTTACTCTAGTCTCATAACTTCCGTGTCGTACCCAAAAATTGCCATTAGTTTCTTTAAAAATTATGACAACAGGAGATTGTTGTTAATCCATACTAATGTAAGGGGTGTTGATGAAGACATGGATTTTGAAATGCCACCTCTAAATTGCCTGATGTTGATAATTTGGAAAAAAAATTAGTGGTTCTTTTTGGATGCAAGGACAGCTTTGTGAGTATAGTGAATATTTAGGACTATTTTTAGACGTAAATGTTCAAGGCAGACTAGGAATGGTTTTGAAGTTGGGAAACTTTTTAAGAAATCAAGCCCATATTAGAGCTACGTTTGTTTCATGAAAATGAGACATTTTCGAAAAGCCTTTTTCAGAAAGTCATTTCCTAGGAAAATGGACAATATTTTCTAGTGTTTAAGGTAAAACACGAAAATGGATAGAAATTATTTTATGCCAGTTTGGTATGAAAAATCTAATTTGATTTTTCCTAGGAAAATATTACCAAAAAATTTTGAAATTTTTAATTATTTATATTTCTTATTTAAGTCTCCTCTGCTAATTGTTGGTCCGCGCATGAGAGTGAGGGACAAGCTCGCCCAAGGCCACAAGGCTCGATCTCCTGGAATCGAGTGAGGTCGAGCCTCGCTGGCTTTTTGCCGAGCTCGTTCTTCACCCTGTGACCAATGCTGGTCGAGAAAGAATAACAAAAAATGTAAAAAAATAAAAAATGATTAAATATAGGAAAATGAATGTAACGATTGAAGGAGGGAAACTGATTAGGGAAAACTGATTTTTCTCTTCATTTTCCCACTTTTGAATATATTTTTTCCATGGATGCAAAATGTTTTCATTGACTAGTTTAGTTTCTGTAAACAGTCAACACCACAAAATCTGGAAAAAAAAAATTTCCCTTGGACGTTATTTCCATGAAACAAATGGAGCCTTAGTGTCAAATTTTCTCTAGTGACATTCATTCATTAAATTTTGCCTTATGTGGACTAATTTAACAATTAAAAAGAAGAAAAAATAACTCAAAACCTTGCCTCTCATTGCTAAGCGGAGGCTTTCGTAAAGCAACTGAGGGGGTAAAAAGACCGAAAAATGAGTTATTTATCATCCAAGTATTCTTATGGCAAAATCCAATATGGTCAAACCGTAAACCTAGAAAAAGGATAAAAAAGAAACAATACTTTATAATAATTTGAAAAGCGTCGGATAGCTTGGATCGTTGAATTTGTGAGGACAAAGTTGTTATCGTCTACAATAACCACCAGACCTCCGTAGCTAATCGTAATAGCCATTCCTTCAACAAAGTGGTCATTCTTGAAGCCATAGACGTTGGATCCACACCATTGGAAGTAAATAGAGAAGGAGCAAGGCGATGCCACCAGGGGCGCCACGCACAAGGAGAAGCTTCTCGAAGAATGCGGCGTACCGGTAATTACCATCGGGCTGGTGTCCGCTTCCCATGGGAGGACAAACTCCATTGCTGTCTGCACGTCCGACTCCTCCCCAAGCTGTATATTCTGTGCCGTTTCGTAAGTTCAACTCTTTGGGCCAATTAACCCCCCTTCACCGATTGGTCTCCATTATAAAGCAGCCACCAGTTCCCAATCCGGTAATGTTGTCCTGGTTACGGAGCTACAGTTCAATGTTCATGAAGCTTTCTTGGTGAAAACGTTGGTTTCCAGTTTCAGAAAAAGTGATGGTCAACCGTAACAGCTGATGTGGTTAATTGGACGGTGGGAGGCGATCAGAGTATTAGATGTATCCATATGTATCATGGGATACGAACATATTGTTCTTTTACTAATGATTTCCGAGGTTCCGTTTATTTTGTTGAAAATGAGTAATTTAAAAAACATTTTCCTAAAAATGATAGTATGCATTGCTTGAAATAATTAGTTAACGAAAAATATTTTATTATAGACAACAATTCGTGTCTAAATATTTTCATAGATAGTGAAACTTTTTGAAAATTTTTTCCGAATCACTTACTTTTTGCGAAACAAAGGAAGCCTAAAATAAGGATCATTATCGTACTTATAATGAGATTAAGCTTACTTGGTCGAGTCGGATTGGAAGCACATGTTGTTTACCACCATAAGTGGAAGTAGGATGCAATGGATAATTGGTGGTGACTTCCTTATCCACCTAAACAAAGCTAGGCATAATATGTTGTAGCATCCGTCTCGACAGCCATTGCCCAATAGAGTAAAAATGACCCAAAGCTCATTGTATTCGTGATAATTTTGATAATCAGAGGAAAAGGGGTGTCCAGCAAGAATTTCTTTTCATTGAACATACCGTCCAATACGAACAATCTAGATAGGGTATCCCCATAGAATTGTGGGGGAAAGCTATTAAAATAACAATTGTTAGATTGCTTTATATAGATGTTTTTTTTTCCTTAAAATGCTTACCATATCTATAGAAATTTACATACCATACAACCAGCTACAATCATACTGATATGATCGGTAGGACCAGCTTCAAGCCACATATTATGCGAGTTGAATTGCCCTTGAGCAAACGGTTAGATTTCGATTGATGTCATCCCATGACATCCAAATTTAATGAAAAAGTTCAACGTGTCGTCCCTCAAATAAACCACCTGAAAAATATTATAAATGCTTTTACGTTATAGTGGCGAGAGAAAAAGCGAACACCTTCTACAAATCATTATGTTATTTTCCCATTGAGACAGAGAGGAGGTGTATTGTCACGCCCTGAACCCACGAGCCGCGCAAAACATCCTTGTCGATACCTGAAAAACGGTCGAATGGTCGACATCACAACGGACCCAAGAAACCGTCGTCGTAACCAAACGCCCTCAGGGTTCCCTTAGGCAACGAAAACGAGCTCCTTCAATCTCTTACACAGAATAAGGGTAAAGAGAGAGAGAGACAGACCAATCAATTCACCAAATCACACTTTATATTACATACCCTTTCCATACAACTTTTAGGATAACGTCATATGCACAATTCAAAGTTTTCGTCGCTTCATTACAACCCATTTGCTCGACCTTTACAACAAAAGGACTTAGGTCAGCAAGTTTCTCAACTCCAATAGCGAGCGAACCACACAAATTTCTATCAAGAGGCTTCTGTCCCCACCCAACTCATCATTATCCATCCCATCATTTGGTCCAGGGAAAGACTAGTCTCTGAATTAATTTCTTTCGGGATCCTCTGTCTTACCCGTATTACCTTCACTGCTCGGGACGGGGTCTGAAAAATAAGTACAATCACTTGTGAGAACAAATCTCAGCAAGCTAACCTCTAGATCCCTTCTCAGAATACCAAACACCCTCAGACTCAACTCCACGCCTCATCCAGGCATTCAAACCATAGAGCTAAATTTTAAATCATATGACCAAAAATCAAGGGCAACGCCCAAATGAAAACTCGCCATAAATGGCCATTTATAAAAAGAAACAGCTCAGGTCTAATCCAAGATCATAAAACCAGAATATCACATAAAACAGTCAATCAATGGTTCACCACAAATGGCCAAGTTATAAAATAAACGAGTCCAATCCAGAACAATCAATGCAAATACATATGCATGCACGCTCAATCATGAGCCTCGGCTTAACAACCAATTTGACCCGCGTCATATAGACGCATCAGGTCTGACCCACGCCGTGGACACCTTAGGTCCGTGCCTCAACCCGCGTGTGGGACGCCTCAGGTTGGCATCTATCACTCTAGCTACCCCACGTTAAACGCATCAGGGCGCACAAGACTACATTTTCCACCTCTGAGGCTATATTTTATGCCAATGGCTATATTTTAGGCCAAGTCACAATGATATGCAATCAAACATGCGAAAACCGTCGCATTCGCCTTTCAAACAATAAAATCTTTTGAATTCATTTGGACAGAAATCATCGGCCAAGTACGTTAGGCCATATTTCAAATACAAGTCCAAATATTCAATCCACATTTCGGCCAAATGGTCAAACTAATCAACTCATTTTACGAACCCAAATTGTCACACTCGCCTTTTAGGTAATAAAATCCTTTAAATTCATTTGGACAGAAATCATCGGCCAAGTACGTTAGGCCATATTTCAAATACAAGTCTAAATAGTCAATCCACATTTCTGGTCAAATGGCCAAACCAATCAACTCATTTTGCGAACCCAAATTGTCGCACTCACCTTTCAGGCAATAAAATCTTTTAAATTCATTTGGATAAAAATCATCGGCCAAGTACGTTAGGCCACATTTTAAATACGAGTCCAAATATTCAATCCACATTTCTGGCCAAATGGCTAAGCCAATCAATCTATTTCGCATGCTCCATTTTATTAAAATTGCCCAATTTCTCATGTGGGACCCAAAATGACCAAATAATTAATTTCAAGTATGCGTGGGTAATTCTCAAATATTATTTTGAATACGAACACGAGTCCCAAATATTTAAAATAGTAACATAAAATATTACTCGGGCCCGATTTTGCATAAATGCTTCAAAATATATTTTTCGGTATTCAAACCGCATGGGACCCACAAAACTTGTCATTTTCAAATCAAAATTAAATTGGGCAGCACGTGAACAGTGTTCGGAGGTTCGTGAACAGTGATTTCAAAATACTATTTAGCCCGTTTTTACTCTAAATCTCCCAAAAATCCATTTTCGGTACTCGAGCCTCACGGAACCCATATCAACTTCCACCAACAGCATATATTCAGCCATGACAGCAATATACCAAGCCCAAATAATATACCACAGTCTCGCCACAGAATCGATTTGCTCAAATACGCCAATTCCGGCAATTTTTTCTAAATCGATTTACCTCGAATCGGACCCTCGAGCTAGTCCATGGCATGTACAATATTTTAATAGAGAAATAGGGGTTTAACTTACCTAATCAAGGCTGAAATGGAGCTGAGAAAAAAATGGAAGCGGCGGTGCACGGCGGCAACCGAAAAAGCACGACGGGTTCCGGTGGTTTTAGTCCAAACCAGGGCTGATCAAGGGCTGAACCAGGTGGTTCTGGGGTCAACATAAATCAGCGTGGGCTATATGTTAAATTTGGGTAATAGAAAACTGGTTCGTCGACTGAAACGACGAAGCAGATTCGGAAGGTCAAACGACCTCGGATTGAAGTGATTCAAAGTTCTGTAAACTCATCTCGGATAGAACTACGACATATCCAAAAATCATGAAAATTCAATGGTCGAATTTCCATCGGTGGCTGATTGAAGTTGGCAGCAGAAATTTAGAGCCAGCAGAGTGAGAGAGAAAATCCGAAAATTTTAGAGAGAGAGAGGAGAGAGAATATGGTGATAATTATGGAGGAGAGAGAGAGAGAGAGAGAGCAGATCTATGGCTTTGGGCTCAACTATTTGAGTCACTATTCATCGAAAACGATATAAAGCTGAACGAATTGACTGATTTTGGAGCTATCAGTGAATTTTCAGACTGATAAAGCTTGGGCATCAATAATTTTTTGTCAAAGCTGGTCAAAATGGTCAAAAAGGTGACTGACGAGACATTTCTCGAAATTCGTGAAATTTCAGGACTGGTAAGGGCTCAATCGATGCTGATTTGGCTCAATCGTGATCAGAAAATAACTCGAAATACCACCGAGCAAATTTTCTAACCTCACTAAAATTACTGACACTCTATAGCCATGGATTCTAGCACAAGACGGGGGCGAGATGACAATTTTCAATTTTGCCCTTTTCTCTAGGCATTCCAATGCCACGCTGCCAATTCACGTCTTTTGAGGCGACATCCAATTTCAACCTCCGTAACACTCTTGAGAGTCGATTGTCCTATTTCGGAACTCAATTCGCGGACTCATTCATAAGACGACAGCTTTAAATAAATTCTCAAACTAACAGGTGGCTTTTAGGAGTCACGCATATCGACCATTTGGTCCACGTGCTTATATTCCTAGCTAGCATTTTCCCTTTGGTTAGCCATCTCAGAGTGGCCAACTCCAAGTGAGATTCATTTATAGCGCCTCCATGAAATAACTATTATGTATTCAAATTCCGGAAAAAGGGATCGAACCTCAAGATGTCACATGTATCCCTCATCATCACCCCACAACCACTAGAAGCAACAATCCCTAACCCCTGCCCTATGCAAAACAAGTTTCTCTCATTTGTCTCGTCGCACGTTGTCTTATGGAAAAGAAATAAAAGAATTCACTAGATTTTTTATTTTTATTTTTTGGAAAAATTTTCATTGGAGTTAAAGAAAGAAGAAAAATGAAGATTATTGCCAAAAGGAATATAACTTATGGAAAGAATCTATAAAGAAAGGATACAATTTGAGTTTATGCTCCAAACACAAATGGTATAAACTGCAATGCTCTACCTAATTGAAAATCTTGAAGAAATTTAGCAATGACGTATATGGGAGGAGAGAGAAAGAGAGAGTGAGCATGTTGATCAGAAGCAGTGGCATCACGCTCCATAGAGGTAACGGATGGCATTTGCGGTAGAGATTTTGCCCTTATCAAATCTTCCTTGGTTACTCGAGGGATGGGTACCGTTCCAACAGGACAAGGCTCTCTCCACACTAATTGTACATATTTTTCATTTGGAGAAGACTTACCAAAGCCAGTGAAAGTTATATTTGGTTCTAGCTAAAAGGAAAAGAAAAAGCAAGGTAAACAATAATCAAAATTGATTCTTCTCAGATCAGCAGGTAAAATTTGACAAATTCTTACGTCAACTATGTGATTCTTTAGCAAAGAATGATCAAGTGCTGGTTGTTTATTAATCTCAACGCAATCGATGGTATCTCCTTCCTTTTTTTGCCGAAAGAAAACTCGATTTGAAACTTAGCTAGACGAATCGTTGCAATACATGATTCCAAAGTTGGAAATAAGAAAACCATCAAAATGTTTGGAAAGGAGATATTACCACAAATGTCTTAACAGGTGGCTTGTTCATAATTTACCTGCCTTTCTAGCTCCAAATCATCTTCATCCGTCGCCTCAGGCACAGAAACTCCGAAAAATATGAATAGCAACAGCACAAGTTTCATTTTGAGTTGCAAACTGACGAAGGAACTCGAGGTAGTGCTCTATGCTTTTTAGGCTGATTCTCCTTATTAATACAAAATTACCAAAGACCCTCTTTGTGCTTTGAAGAATTTCGAAGTTTAGGGTTGAATTGTAACGGGTCAACATGGGCGAGTTGACTGACATCTGTCTCGCCGTAAATAGCCAATGGAACCAAAGGAGTAGGAAACGATGCAGTGATGCCTTTCAAGGCAAGAGAAAGTAGTTCAAAGAAACTAGCACAGCGGATTCGAAGATCAATACCATTAAGGTGAAACAACGTGTGTGGTTCCAGCTTTCAAGATCAAGAATTGCTCAATGAGAAAGTCTGAAATTCCCCCGATCAGTGAGTCTCGGATGCTTGTCATCATAACCCGTTTCTAGGAAGAACAAAAGTGAAAACGGAGTTCATATAATGAAAGATAGATTCAGCTCAGCCTAAACTAATCATGTGGATGTTAGTGAAATTTGATAATGCTTGGGTGGTGTTGGGTTGGATAATTGATTCGCCCTGCGAGACAGAGAGCTCCTGCAAACCTAAGCTGTCCATTGATTCTTCCACCATTTTGTTCTCTCCCATAACCCTGGGCAGGATGTGAAAAGATGCATCCTAAGTCGCCCAGTGACGGCGGAGCAAGGAGGTAAAAGGAATAGGAAAGAAAAAAAGGAAAAGAAACAAGAAAAGAAGAAAAAGGAAAATAGAAAAATAAATAAAAATTCAGATAAGATATAATCAGAACTTTTAAAAGAAATAAAAATAAAAAATTATTTTTTAAAATAACAAAAAATCAGATTTTTTTCATTTTTAAATTGGCCACAATTAGTAATATAATTTTTTAAAAATTTTATAAGAAATAAATTATCTTAGATTGAACTAAATAATGAAGTGTTTTAATAATATGGGTTGGGTCGAGTTTGGGTCAAGAAATCTGTATTACACGTAAATGGATCATGAACGGGTTAATGAGTCAATTTGGGTCTGATTATTTATGACCCAACCCAAATTCAACTTGATCCACCAGTTTGATAGATCTAGTATTAGATCATTTTCGATCCAACCTACTCATTTGATGCGTCTACCAGCATTTAGAAGTAGAGGCGGACTAATAGAGAGGTATTTTGCAAGCTGAGGTGGATTGAAAATGGTCGGAGCCTGACAGCTTGATTTCAAAAAATTAAAATGAGACTAGTTTCCCATAAAATATTGCAAGAGAGAAGAATCACTTGAGGACCTCTTTTGATTTGCAAAAATAATTTATATAGTCATTTTTGGAAAAAAAATATCCAAAAAGTTCTAAACCTATTGCGTTTTTGCCAATTCAGTCATAAACCTTTCAATTTAACCAATTGAGTCCTAACATTTTCATTTTTTTTGCCAATTAAGTTCATTCGGTCGTTTCTAGCCGAAAATCACTGACGTGGATGCTGACCATCCAACGTAGCAAATCGGCATTAACATAGATAATTTTTAATACTGTTTTAGTATTTATAAAATTTGTATTTTTCTTTTCCTCTTCTTGTTTGCATTTTTTTCTATGTTTTTTCTTTGTGCTGGCGAGGTTAGAGGCGACTCTCATTGGCCACGAAGACCCTTGCCCAGATCTAATGAAGGCAGCCGTGCCCGTAGTTGGCGAGGCCACGATGGCATTGCCTATGGCCTTCAAGGTCGATAAGGGTTGCCAGCACACACAAAAACAACAAAAAAAAATAATAATAAAGAATTCTTAAAAATTCTTAAAAAATTAAAATGTCATTAAAAACTGTCCACATCAATGTCGGTCATACCATGTAATGTATGCGATTTTCGGCCAACATTTACCAGATAGGCTTAATTAGCAAAATATGAAAATGTTTAGAACTCAATTGACAAAATTGAAATGTTCATAACTGAATTAGCAAAAGTGTAATAGAATTAAGACTTTTTGGACAAATTTTCTTTAGTGTTTGGACACCGGTCCCGAATCGCTTCTTTTTCGATTGATACCCGTCATCGTATATCCCTCTCTTCCACACACGCATATGGGGAGGGGGAGAGAGAGAGATCATTAGCTTCTTGTTATTCTTCAAATGCTACAACTGGTAGACATTTATTTTGTTACTATAAGAGGCCTATAGATTTCCATTTCCTTTTATGGAACTTCTTTTGCCATTTCCTTTTCCCTCGAGGTCTCCCATGAAACTCTCCCCATGTGGGCACGTGCACACACAACGGAAGGTAATACACTTGCAACAACCTGGTGGCCCGCATTGTCCGGGCACAATGCAACTAACTTGTGCTTCCACGCTTACTTGCAAACCTGCCAAATCACATGAATTCATTGTCATTTGCCAACATCTTCCTTCTTCTCATGCACAGAAGAGAGAGAGAGAGAGATCACCGATGGCAAGTAGCAAAAACATGAGCAGCATAATGGATGTGGATGATGGTCTCGACATTGCTCCCTAAGCCAAAAGGGTTTTTGCAGGGAAAATAGGTTAATGGTTTTGCTTTGGAGTAATGCTTTTTGTGATCTGTAAGTCCCACTATGCACGTAATATCACTGTATATATAAGTCGAGACACTCATAGATGTTTCGTGAAAGTTGGCATCTCATGAATACCTTACTTCTTAATAACATCATGTTGTGGATTTGTTTTCGTTATAGAAAAGGAAAAGTTTCTGATATGTTTCTTTATTAGATATAGAAACATTAACTATTATACATTTCAAACGTACCCAACTTCATTAGCATTAACCAGCAAGTTATTAAAGTTAACGCAAATCAAGCAATTTCAAGCCATCCACTGGGTGACCGTGCCACGTAAATTGGAAATTATTTCAAATCTTATTTACCGCACATAAAAATTGGAAGGTCCAACGAGATATCTTTCTCTTTATAGTTTCTAACATTCTTAAATAAATGAAAATTTCGTATCAAATGCCATGGAAGGGATCCACTGATATTATTGTTACTCCATAATATGGAATCCTTCTAGAATCAAAGATGGAAAGCATTTTTCATTCTTTTAAAATTAGTGTGATGCGATAAGAGCAATTTCATTATTGAATCTCCATGGTGATTAAAACTCAATTAGCAAGCAAACCTTCACAATCACAAGGCATAATCTTTCCTTTTGATTTGAAGATCGCACTATCATTGATGACATCATCCTCTCCAGTCCTGATGAGGAGTCTCACCATAAGTTACCCAGACAGTTTGATAATCTGATTAAGCAATGTGGCACCATGTTGTCCCAAAAAAAGATGTTAGAAGAATGCGAGAATAACCTTTGGGTAAAAACTTGGATTTTGTAGCTGTAGCCTTAGATCAAATTAGCATCAACGATTCAAAAGTCAATAAGAAACCCGGTGTTTCACCAAAGTACAACGATGAACACGTAACGTTTATACTCTACCTAAAAGCATCCAATGGACAATTTTTTTTTTCCTTTGCAACTTACCAATAGAGTTTGCTACATGATTCATACCAAGTTTATAAGTAATTGCATGTAAAATGGTTTCTACCTTTTCCAAGACCTTTATAATACCAATATACAAATGCAATCTGTTGCCGCAACTTGGTCGTAAAATACCAAATAAAGGAGACATATTTCATAGTTGTTCTGAAAGGAAAATGAAGGAATAAGTGTCTTGGAAGTCTTAAAATTTATTACAAACGTGCAATTGAGTCCCAAATAAAATTTGCATTAAAAATCAGATTTGGACCAAAAACGACTTCGTTTTAGCCTTATGTTTAATGTTTTAGCCACAACATCACCATGTAAAAGAGAGAAAATATTTTTAAAAAGCCACATCAGCATTGTTCATTAACCAAGTTGAACAAAGTTTACAGAAAAACTCGATTGCATCAATTTGACAAGTTTTAGAACTCCATTGCACCTTTTGCAAGTTTTACTTAA
>JAGVVM010014112.1:0-19439 GCA_019149425.1 Psidium friedrichsthalianum
CCTCGATTTTAAACAGAAAGGACGTTCGACCCATTGTAATCACACAAATATGTAAAAATAATAGGAACCAAAGACATCCACATACCCGCCTCAGATCAATATCAATATCCCAATCAACTTAAGCATTGACTGTGGTTTTATCCTGCACCCCACTAAAATGGCCATTCTTTCAAATAATCACTGGGGATTGGGGTTCCCCTCTCTCCCTGTCTCTCTGACTGTTGCAATCCTTAATCCACATTTTTAATTCGTGGGGGGAGAACAATAATGCAGCAGAAAAAAAAAAAAACTCTCCGATGCTGGAGATGCACACTGGCAAACAAGAGAATGGCCATGCCCCACTTGAGGGCCGAGATTAATATCCTCAATTAAACATTAACTATTTGTATAAAATATATAAAAAAAAATTTAGTTATAAAATAGAATAAAGTTGGGGGGGTGCAATCCATTAAAAGGGAAATGAAAGAGCCAAAAAAAAAGTTACGAAATAAAATAAAGTTTATGAAATGAGAAAAAGGTCAAAAAAAAGTTATAAAATAGAATAAAGTTTAATGAAAATGAGAAAAGGCAAATAAAAAATTTTTAAAAAAATAACACCCCCTCCAATTCCGAACCAAGGCATGGCCCCAACCCATCACATCATTGAAAGACTCCCACCACCCATCTGAGCGTCTATTTACAATGACGATGAGACCTTTTGTAGACCCGAATCATCAAAAACAGTCCCATCCTTGTCTCATTTTTTACACGGCTCCCTGGGCCCCGCCTCCCACATGGTTGCATAGTGACATTTGCCGGACACGACATGCAATTGCAATTGAAACCACACAAACTCCCAACCCCCCCTCCTCAATGCTCCGTCCGTGGCGAAAAACGAAACAAGTACTTATTATCGGATAATTATGTGATCAGAATAATTAATCGTATAATCATCTGATTAATCGATTAAGTAATCCCAGCGCCTACATCACACGAGGCTTTGAGTTCATTTGGCCTAAAATGATGCCCTTGCCCTTCTTTGGAAAATTCGTCAAGTTCCCCCGCTTCACCCAGCGCGCTAAAGCTAAACAGTACTCTTTGGCTGATTAGTAGGTGCCCCCTTTTCTTTACTTACCTGTAATTTCCTTGATTGGCATGAAAAGTTGGGTAACCCGAACACGTACAAGAATAGGAATAGCTAGGGCTGTGAAATTGTCGATAGCCCCTTCTTGCCCTGCCAGCCCCAACTCTGGGGGAAAAAAGAAGAATAAGAGGAAAAGAAAAGCGAAAAGAAGTAGGTCGTCTTGTAATGTAGAGGATATGTGTGATGGATCCTGTTTCTCCTTTATGCTTAATCCAAGTCTAAATCTGTTGATTAGTGTGTGAGACATTCATGTTGTCGCTTGTATGACGCGATGGCTTAGGGTTTTAGGTGCGAAAAGTTTGACCTCAAGCAGAAGTAAAGAACACCCGAAAGCGCAGACGAAAGAGAGGGACTGTAAACCGATGTCATCATCTCATTTCTTGCGACTAACCCATCTTCGCCGCCTGATCTTTGTGAACTTACTTAAAAAAACTTCCTTCATTTTCTCATGGATTACTATGAGCTTACCCTACGGCGCGCTCTTCTGATATAATGCTCTCTCTCAATGCACAAGGGGAGAACGGACAAAGAACCCAGAAATTGCGTTGGGGAGAGAGAGAGAGAGGGTATTTGGTGGGTGTCGAGGGAATGGGGTCAATCAATTGGAGTGAAACATGTTTGACAAGATGGAGGGTTTGGGAGGGTTGACGGTGATGGGGACCCCCCCTTCTGAGCGTATCAAAAAGCAAAGATAGAGCAGAGAGAGAGAGAGAGTGAATGTGTCGCTGTGGTGGTGCGTTGGAAACAGCTCGCGCGCTGTTTTCGCGAGTCCCTCGTCCGAAAACCACATCCTGAGATGGCCCATCCTCTTTCTCTGCCCACGCAGACCCACAAACTCTCTCTCTTCTTCTGCTTGTGCTGGTGTGTCTGCGAGATGAATTATGAACAAATAAAGATAATGGGGGTTCAGGACTCACTACAGGTTTCGTCTGACTGACTCTGTGCACGAGCACCATCTCACGCTAGTCTTGTTATCAGATGACTTGTTACTTCAGGTTCAATCCCAGCGGCAGTTGCCCGCAGTACCTCTCTCTTTCTCATCTCTCTCTGTATATCACTCTACTGTTACTTAGTATGTCGAGCTGTCCTTTCAACCGCTGCCTCCCTTTCTCTCTGACCATGTAATTTGTTTGACTACTCGTGGGCCCTCCTCTAATCTGGATTTCTGAATTGCTATGTTTGAGATTTGCTTTCTTCCCCGGCGGAATAGGTCGGAGTATAAGAGGATTAGTCAAAAGAAGAAGAAATTTGTAACACCCTTGTCTCGGGACAGCGAGATTTATCTGTTACGCTATATGAGAACAGGAGAAAGAAAAGAAGGAAAAAAAATATATGCATGTGAGCTTTGTTTCATCAACCCCACTTTTCTCAAATTTTTTTTATAATTTTTTGCTGATTTTCATTGCATGATCATAATGGATTTTCTTTCGTTTTGTTGTTTATTAATGTGATAATACATAGAGTTTTTGCAACTTGGCATGGATGGTTGCCCAATATTGCCACGTATGAGATTCCATAATGTTTATTTCGTTTTCCTATCTTAGATGCATATTCTTTTGGTTTATTCGATTGCGAGATTTTATTGGGAAATTCTAAGTAGTGTAATACGCAAGCTTGAAGCACGTTACCATGATAATTAACATACAAAACAATACATTCATTTTTCAACAATTTGTATAGATAAAGGATACATAATACAGCGAAAGTACTAGAATGAATCCGAGTCATTCGTGTAAGCTTACTCACTATTCATCGAGTTCCGTGTTTTAGAACTTGAAATGGATCATGTGTCTTTAATTAACCACTTTAAGAATCTATGTCATCTAGCCAATTTTTTAAGCTTCCTTGCTTATCTCCAATCGTACTAAAGTACATATAGTTTAAAAAAAAGAAATAGGGAAATGAACAAAGAATACTGAACTTCACATTTGGATGTCATCACTAGTTTAAATGTAAGAAACGCTGATGTCCATAGATTATAATGCCATGTTAAGATATGTATTGTGGCACAAATTTTGCTATGTAAGCAATTTTGTCAAGGAAGTGAGCAACTAGGACTCTGCTCAAGTTCTCACTGTCAAACATGCATGAAACATGCTCAAGTCGGTCAAATTAAATTGAACAGCCGAATGAATTAATTAGTAAATATCAGAGCCCGAACAGACCTTTATCACATCAGAAAGAGGAGCATCGATCAAGATTCTCTTGGTCGTGGCCGTGGACATCGCGATAATTGCTGATGGACGTCACCGAGCTCTTGGAAGAAACAAAAAGATTCCATCTCTTTTTAATCTTTTTTTGTTATCATTTTTGTGCTTTTTACGCGCATTAGCTTTTTGGCTTTCCTTGCAAAGAAATACTAATTTTTTTTTTTTGCATGGCCAATCCCGCGAAGACTTTAGGATTTGCCATGCAGATATAATATTGAAAGGGTACACCACTTTGTCGAAGGCTTTTATTGTGATACAGTTGAGCAAGTCCGTCAAAGCAATGAATCAAGTGATTTTTCAAATGTCATATGTATGATTATTGCAAGCACGTGCTTGCACGTGTAGAGAAACATAGAGGGTTGGGATTTATATCAATATAAAAAAAAGAATAATCACCAAATAAAGTCGATGGTAAATATGAATCCTATCAATCTATATACCCTTCAAGAGGATAATCATGGAAAGTCCTAAAATCGAGGGATGGAATATTCGGCCACTTGTATGTGATGAAATGATCAATAGAGATTACGGAAATTGACGTAGCAATCATTTTCATGATCATTGAATGCGAGAAAAATTTATGCACACAATGAAGCTTGCAAAACTATGACGAATTAAATGTGCTGCAGATGGAGAACCTAAAGTCGGGCTACGTGACAAGTTTTCTCTTGTAGGCAATATTTTGATCACGACAGGATTGCAGTTTTCACAATAATGTGGATTTGAAGTAAGCACGTCGGGATTTGAAGTAAGCCAACCCCGGCTCATAATGAAAATGCGCAGGATATTTTAGATAATAATTGATCTTGGCCAACGTGATTGGATGGTAATCTGGAGTCGTGTTACCTTTTTAAAATGAAGGATAAACGGGTCACAGTTGCGACCGACGTGTCAGAAGTTGCTTGGGTGAAGAAAATATTCGAAGCAGCGTTGTGGACGATTACACAGTAGCCAATGAGGTGACGTGCAACTTTATAGTGTTGAACTTCAAGCTTTCCTGCTAGGGTTTATACGTTCATCTTCCCGAGTTACTCCTCTGTCAAATCATCTCTTGGAGGAGCCCCTCATTTGAATCAAAGCTAAAATATAGCCCCTAATCTTCGGTCAATACTTAGTGCTTAACACTGTTTAGGAGGCTTAAATTATCCACAAATTTCCCTTTCTGAATAGAATCCTTTGTTGACTCGATGACTAGCCCAGCATTCTCTCTCTCTCTCTCTCTCTCTCTCTCTCTCTCTCTCTCTCTCATATCAAAACCCTTCCCGTTTCTTCCCAAATCCCCCACAGAGACACAAATGAGGAATATATCTTTACCTTACCTAATAAGCGTTTGGACCTTTGCGTTACCTCTTTCTTTAAAATGCTAAGCAGCTGGAGGGAGGATTAAGTTAATGATCTTGTTGGTCTTGGAACCAACCTTTTGTGGAGTACATCACCCCACGTAGCTCAAGATGTTGGTGATGTGCGATTCTTGCGCCAAGCATTATCTCCTAGGATTCCTGTAATTAACTTTTGAATGCGTTGCTTAACGAGAATTAAAGATAATATGTTTGATACCTCCTCTTTTGGCCATTTCCCAGGAGCCAAAGTTGCCCAGTTTAATTTTCTTATATTATACTACTTGTGAGGGCCCCCTAACAATTGCAGAAAGCGATGACCAACTAGTACTCGGAATACTACATTATTACACAATTAGAAACATAAAGGTTGATGTACGTTGGTATTTAATGATACTCGCTTATTTAAATACCTATTGATAGTCTGCTGATGCATTTCATTTCTTAATCAACTTTCTGAACTAATAATGTTTTCGTGTGCAGTACTATAATCTATGAATTTCTCTAGATAATACAAGAGGACGTTACATTATGTGACAATAGTGAAAACTATTAATAAGCTATTATGAAAAGGATAGAATCGTTTTTGCCTATCTCCAATACAATGACGGATGCGTTAATATCGCATGGGAACTTTCGTAATATAGACATATTGCAAACAAACTTAATCTTATTGTTTTTTTTTTTTACTTACGTCAGCTATTCTCTCGCCAAAGTAAAACAAACCAATCGAATTGCACCCGAAAATTAACTAGCTAAAAATAAATAAAGCACATTGCAGTAAATAAGAATTTACTCGAATGAATCAAGTGAAACTCACATGGACTTTGGGATAAATCTATGAACTATATATAATATATTATATATATATATATATATATATTAGTTTTCATAGATTTATCCCCAAAGTCCATGTGAGTTTCACTTGATTCATTCGAGTAAATTCTTATTTACTGCAATGTGCTTTTATTTATTTTTAGCTAGTTAATTTTCGGGTGCAATTCGATTGGTTTGTTTTACTTTGGCCGAGAGAATAGCTGACGTAAGTAAAAAAAAAAAACAATAAGATTAAGTTTGTTTGCAATATGTCTATATTTACGAAAGTTCCCATGCGATATTAACTGCATCCGTCATTTGTATTGGAGATAGGCAAAAACGATTCTATCCTTTTCATAATAGCTTATTAATAGTTTTCACTATTGTCACATAATGTTTAACGTCCTCTTGTATTATCTAAGAGAAATTCATAGATATAGTACTGCACACGAAAACATTTTAGTTCAGAAAGTTGATTAAGAAATGAAATGCATCATATCAATAGGTATTTAAATAAGCGAGTTATCATTAATACCAACGTACATCAACTTTATGTTTCTAATTGTGTAATAATGTAGTATTCGAGTACTAGTTGGTCATCGCTTTCTGCAATTGTTAGGGGGCCCTCACAAGTAGTATAATATAAGAAACTTAACTGGGGGGCTCCTGGAAATGGCCAAAGAGGAGGTATCAAACATATTATCTTTAATTCTCGTTTAAGCAACGCATTCAAAAGTTAATTACAGGAATCCTAGGAGATAATGCTTGGCGCAAGATCGCACATCACCAACATCTTGGAGCTACGTGGGGTGATGTACTCCACAAAAGGTTGGTTCCAAGACCAACAAGATCATTAACTTAATCCTCCCTCCAGCTGCTTAGCATTTTAAAGAAAGAGGTAACGCAAAGTGTCCAAACGCTTTATTAGGTAAGGTAAAGATATATTCCTCATTTGTGTCTGCTTGTGGGGGATTTGGGAAGAAACGGAAGGGTTTTGATATGAGAGAGAGAGAGAGAGAGAGAGAGAGAGAGAGAGAGAGAATGCTGAGGCTAGTCATCGAGTCAACAAAGGATTCTATTCAGAAAGGGAAATTTGTGGATAATTTAAGCCTCCTAAACAGTGTTAAGCACTAAGTATTGACCGAAGATTAGGGGCCTATATTTTAGCTTTGATTCAAATGAGGGCTCCTCCAAGAGATGATTTGACAGAGGAGTAACTCGGGAAGATGAACGTATAAACCCTAGCAGGAAAGCTTGAAGTTCAACACTATAAAGTTGCACGTCACCTCATTGGCTACTGTGTAATCGTCCACAACGCTGCTTCCGAATATTTTCTTCACCCAAGCAACTTCTGACACGTCGGTCGCAACTGTGACCCGTTTATCTTCATTTTAAAAAGGTAACACGACTCCAGATTACCATCCAATCACGTTGGCCAAGATCAATTATTATCTAAAATATCCTGCGCATTTTCATTATGAGCCGGGGTTTGCTTACTTCAAATCCCGACGTGCTTACTTCAAATCCACAATTATTGTGAAAACTGCAATCCTGTCGTGATCAAAATATTGCCTACCAGAGAAAACTTGTCACGTAGCCCGACTTTAGGTTCTCCATCTGCAGCACATTTATTCGTCAATAGTTTTGCAAGCTTCATTGTGTGCATAAATTTTTTCTTCGCATTCAATGAATTATGAAAATGATTGCTACGTCAATTTCCGTAATCTCTATTGATCATTTCATCACATACAAGTGGCCGAATATTCCATCCCTCGATTTTATGACTTTCCATGATTATCCTCTTGAAGGGTATAGATTAATAGGATTCATATTTTACCATCGCTTTATTTGGTGATTATTCTTTTTTTATATTGATATAAATCCTAACCCTCTATGTTTCTCTACACGTGCAAGCACGTGCTTGCAATAATTCATACATATGACATTTGAAAAATCACTTGATTCATTGCTTTGACGGACTTGCTCAACTGTATCACAATAAAAGCCTTCGACAAAGTGGTGTACCCTTTCAATATTATATCTGCATGGCAAATCCTAAAGTCTTCGGCGGGATTGGCCATGCAAAAAAAAAAAATTAGTATTTCTTTGCAAGGAAAGCCAAAAAGCTAATGCGCGTAAAAAAGCACAAAAATGATAAAAAAAAAGATTAAAGAGATGGAATCTTTTTGTTTCTTCCAAGAGCTCGGTGACGTCCATCAGCAATTATCGTGATGTCCACGGCCACGACCAAGAGAATCTTGATCGATGCTCCTCTTTCTGATGTGATAAAGGTCTGTTCGGGCTCTGATATTTACTAATTAATTCATTCGGCTGTTCAATTTAATTTGACCGACTTGAGCATGTTCTCATGCATGTTTGACACGTGAGAACTTGAGGCAGAGTCCTAGTTGCTCACTTCCTTGACAAAATTGCTTACATAGCAAAATTTGTGCCACAATACATATCTCTAACATGCATTATAATCTATTGACATCAGCGTTTCTTACATTAAACTAGTGTGACATCCAAATGTGAAGTTCAAGTATTCTTTGTTCATTTTCCCTATTTCTTTTTTTTTTAACTATATGTACTTTAGTACGATTGGAGAATAAGCAAGGAGCTTAAAATTTGGCTAGATGACATAGATTCTAAAGTGGTTATTAAAGACACATGATCCATTTCAAGTTCTAAAACACGGAACTCGATGAATAGTGAGTAAGCTTACACGAATGACTCGGATTCATCTGGTACTTTCGCTGTATTATGTATCCTTTATCTATACAAATTGTTGAAAAATGAATGTATTGTTTTTTGTATGTTAATTATCATGGTAACGTGCTTCAAGCTTGCGTATTGCACTACTTAGAATTTTCCCAATAAAATCTCGCAATCGAATAAACCAAAAGAATATGCATCTAAGATAGAAAACGAAATAACATTATGGAATCTCATATGTGGCAATTATTGGGACAACCATCCATGCCAAGTTGCAAAAACTCTATGTATTTATCACATTAATAAATAAAAAAAAAACGAAAGAAATCCATTATGATTCATGCAATGAAAATCAGCAAAAAATTATAAAAAAAATTTGAGAAAAGTGGGGTTGATGAAACAAAGCTCACATGCAATATTTTTTTTTTTCCTTCTTTTCTTTCTCCTGTTCTTATATAGCGTAACAGATAAATCTCGCTCTCCCAGACAAGGGTGTTACAAATTTTCTTCTTCTTTTGACTAATCCTCTTATACTCCGACCTATTCCGCCGGGGAAGAAAGCAAATCTCACACATTAGCAATTCAGAAATCCAGATTAGAGGAGGCCCCACGAGTAGTCAAACAAATTACTTGGTCCAGAGAGAAAGGGAGGCAGCGGTTGAAAGACAATCTCGACATACTAAGTAACAGTAGAAGTGATATACAGAGAGAGAGCGAGAAAGAGAGAGGTACTGCGAGGCAACTGCCGCTGGGACTGAACCTGAAGTAACAAGTCATCTGATAACAAGACTAGCGTGAGATGGTGCTCGTGCACAGAGTCAGTCAGACGAAACCTGTAGTGAGTCCTGAACCCCCATTATCTTTATTTGTTTCATAATTCATCTCGCAGGACACACCAGCACAAGCAGAAGAGAGAGAGAGTTTGTGGGTCTGCGTGGGCAGAGAAAGAGGATGGCCATCTCAGGATGTGGTTTTCGGACGAGGGACTCGCGAAAACAGCGCGCGAGCTGTTTTCCCAACGCACCACCACAGCGACACATTCACTCTCTCTCTCTCTCTGCTCTATCTTTGCTTTTTGATACGCTCAGAAGGGGGGGTCCCCATCACCGTCAACCCTCCCCAACCCTCCATCTTGTCAAACATGTTCACTCCAATTTGATTGACCCCCATTCCCTCGACACCCACCAAATACCCTCTCTCTCTCTCCCCCCAACGCAATTTCTGGGTTCTTTGTCCGTTCTCCCTCTGTACATTGAGAGAGAGCATTATATCAGAAGAGCGCGCCGTAGGGTAAGCTCATAGTAATCCATGAGAAAATGAAGAAAGTTTTTTTAAGTAAGTTCACCAAAGATCAGGCGGCGAAGATGGGTTAGTCGCAGAAATGAGATGATGACATCGGTTACAGTCCCTCTCTTTCGTCTGCGCTTTCGGGTGTTCTTTACTTCTGCTTGAGTCAAACTTTTCGCACCTAAAACCCTAGCCATCGCGTCGTACAAGCGACATGAATGTCTCACACACTAATCAACAGATTAGACTTGGATTAAGCATAAAGGAGAAACAGGATCCATCACACATATCCTCCTACATTACACAGACGACCTACTTCTTTTCGCTTTCTTTTTCCTCTTCTTCTTTTTTCCCCCAGAGTTGGGGCTGGCAGGCAAGAAGGGGCTATCGACAATTTCACAGCCCTAGCTATTCCTATTCCTTGTACGTGTTCGGTGTTACCCAACTTTTCATGCCAATCAAGAAATGAAATTACTAGGTAAGTAAAGAAAGGGGGCACCTACCTAATCAGCCAAAGAGTACTTTTAGCTTTAGCGCGCTGGGTGAAGCGGGGAACTTGACGAATTTTCAAAGAAAGGGAAGGACATCATTTTTAGGCCAAATGAACTCAAAGCCTCGTGTGATGTAGGCGCTGGGATTACTTAATCGATTAATCAGATGATTATACGATTAATTATTTCTGATCACATAATTATCCGATTAATAAGTACTTGTTTCGTTTTTTCGCCACGGACGGAGAATTGAGGAGGGGGGGTTGGGAGTTTGTGTGGTTTGCAATTGCAATTGCATGTCGTGTCCGGCAAATGTCACTATGCAACCATGTGGGAGGCGGGGCCCAGGGAGCCGTGTAAAAATGAGACAAGGATGGGACTGTTTTTTGATGGATTCGGGTCTACAAAAGGTCTCATCGTCATTGTAAATAGACGCTCAGATGGGTGGTGGGAGTCTTTCAATGATGTGATGGTGTTGGGGCCCATGCCTTGGTTACGGGATTGGAGGGGGTGTTATTTTTTTTAAAATTTTTTATTTTGCCTTTTCTCATTTTCATTAAACTTTATTCTATTTTATAACTTTTTTTTGCCTTTTTCTCATTTCATTAAATTTTATTTTATTTTGTAACTTTTTTTTTTTTGGCCTCTTCCCATTTCCTTTTAATGATTGCACCCCCCAAACTTTATTCGATTTTATACTAGATTTTTTTTATATTTTTATACAAATAGTAATGTTTATTGAGGATATATAATCTCGCCCTCGAGTGGGGCATGCCCTTCTCTCTTGTTTTGCCCAGTGTGCATCTCCAGCATCGAGATTTTTTTTTTTTTTCCTGCATGCATTATTGTTTCTCCCCCCACGATTAAAAATGTTGGATTAAGGATGCAACAGTAAGAGAGACAGAGAGAGGGGAACCAATCCCCATTGATTATTTGAAAGAATTGCCATCTTTAGTTGGGTGCCAGGAGTCAATGCTTAAGTTGATTGGGATATTGATATTTGATCTGATGCGGGTATGTGATGTCTTTGTGTTCCTATTATTTTACCATATTTGTGTGATTACAATGGGTCGAACGTCCTTTTCTAATAATCGATGCCAAAGTTATTGTCTGATCTATTGTAGGATCTTAAACAAATCCGTCGAGGCCCGTCGGTTCCTAAACTTAGCCATTAATTCAGACTGAGTCTTGCGCCTGGATAAAGTGAGTCATGATGCACCTAAAATTGATTGTATTTTCGTCGTTAACCTTCAAATCATTCCCCCAAAAGGGGGTAATCTAAACCTGACCTTTGTTCTGTTGTCGTCTTCAATATTAAAATGAGTTATCTCAAATTCATTGCCGTTTCCTAATCCAAGGTAAATGAAGCCTAAGAAAAGTAATTTGATTAGGTGAAATGCATAACCAAACCCAATTCACGTTGGACCGGATCTATCTCGTCTTAGACTTTGTATTTAGCATGGATCCCATGTGATCTAATGGTTGTGCTGTGCGATACAGCTCATGTAAGAATTTCTTGTATGACCAGTGAGGTGATCTCTATTTGGAAGCCCCTCCTACTTGGCCCAACAAGTGTGGAGTGGGCTCTACTCAAGGATGACAAACAAGAGGAACTCGCATGGTTTTTGTTTGGTACTAATGGCCCATGTCAAGCTTGGTTGTTTCTCATGACTTCTTAGGAAATCCAAACCTACTTTACTGGGCCGAGCCCTTTACCCATCGAGAGTGCTATTTATGTCGTTATTATTTTAGATGGAGATCATTTCGAAAAGAGATAAAGCAAAGCGTTTTCTCCTAACTATAACAACAGAAAAAGATGGTCACAGGAAACAGATCCAAGTCCAAAATGTCCACTAGCAACCGCCCACGAGTTGCCGCGACAAAATTAAATTTATCTATATAATGCTCGTATTCGCGAAAATGTTATTGCCAAATTATTATTTTCTTCAGGGTTTTCAATTGAAATTTTATATGATGAAGCACATATTTTCTCATACCATGCTGTCTTGGTAGATTGAAAGTGTCAATACCTCACGCGGAACTTTAATTTTATCAATCAAAGAATCCTATTTTAACCTTTTTGAACCACTTAATGATAGCATCAAAGTATGTCTATAGAGATGAGTATGTATCTTCCATACTATATTAGACGCGATAACGCAAGAACAATAATTTATCTATAGTTTTATCGAATTATGGTAACACATTTACTAACAAAATTTAGTTAAAAAGATATGTTTGCCTGGAAAGACATTTTTATGAATCGATAAGGAAAAGAATCAAAATGAACTGCTTTGATAAATAGGCTAATTCTTTTATGAAAAGATTATTCCTTGTTTTGATGACACTCCTTTATCATAATGGCTATTCTTTGATTGTAAACTATTTGCAAAGGTCTATTAACGACATAAAATCATAGAACGAGAATGACTTTCAATTTATATGTTCAAAAGATAAGTTGGGAAAAAACACAAAACAAAATTGTCTTTCATTAGATCCACGGAAAGAATAAACTAAAGAGGACATTGTTAAAGAAACTGGAAGAGAGGTGAAGATCGTGGTTTGGCAATGGAAGTGCTGCCAGCAAAGCCGGTGACCCTTGCCCGGCCACAGGAGAGGGCAGGACGAGAACTAGCAGGCCCACCGGCGAAGGCAAGCGGTGGTGCCGCCCTGGCCAAACCCCACCCGCCCTTTTTCCAGCATCATATTTTGGAAATTGTAGCTTTTTCACATTTATTTTTGGCGCCACATCTATATGCTCCCAAAAAGTAAAAAAGGGCTTGAGGCTTAATAGTACATTTGACCAAACAGGAAGAACTTTGGTGTGATATTCTCAAACTGAATTAAGTTTCGTAAGACCTACATGCATTTAATTTGACTTGGAAATGCTTGCGCATTGGTCTAAGTCCATGGATAATCACTTTTAGAGTCCAAGACTTTATTTGTTTTTGTGAAAAATGAATGATTATAATAAAAAATTCCTAAAACCGATAGCTTGCATTGATTAAAATAATTAGTAAATGGAAAATATTTTTAATATTAATAACAATTTATGATTGGACATTTTCGTGGATGAAGAAAATATTTTTCGCTTATTGACTTTTGTAAGCGACACAAACGATCATTTTTTATGTATTAATCATTTGTAAGTTGAATATTTTCATGAAAAATATTTTTCAAATTATTTATTTTTCATAGGGTGAGTTTGGTTCAATATTTCAATGGGCTTTGAAGAAATGCAAATGTCCTTAGCTTAAAGGGCTTTGAGAAATGCTAATTGCGTTTGGAAAAAATTAATTTCAAAATGGGCTTTGGATTAAATATTGTTTGCTAAAAATAACTTTGCAAATGGGTTTTGGTAATTTTTACCATTGTGGGATTAGTTTTGGGAAAAAAAATTTCTTTTAGAATTCGGTTAAATGCTGAAAGCCCAATGCTGGTCCCTACCAGCATTGGGCTTTCAACATTCCCAAGGCCAGCATTTGACTAAATGTTGGTCTAAAGCTGAACCAAATGGTTCAGCATTTTCCTAAGGGGCTTTGAGGACTGAAAGCCCATTGGAAATGTTGAACCAAATCCACCCATAGAGCATAAAGACATGCTTGACAATACTTTTGGAGTAGAATTTCTGTTCCAAAAGTGCTTCTGGAGAAGAAATTCTTTCGACAACCTAACTTCTAGAGTAGATATTCATTTGGTTACATAACTATATTTTTCTACTTCTGGAGCATTTCTACTCCAAATGTAGTGTTCGAGCCACTTGAAGAAGTAAAATAATTTTACTTCTCTCTAAAAGTAGAAAAATTAACGTCTGGCTAAAAGTTGATTTTTAGAGCAGAAATCTTGCCATGCGCATCCTAAATATCTGAAATATTCAACTTTTCATCCCTATACTTCCACGCCTTTCCTAATCGGTTTGTATTATTCTCTATCGAAGTCTTTCTACTTCCACAAAATTTTTGATCAAGTCCCTCCGACACCAAATCTTGCCGACATGACGGTCGGAAAATATCCGAATGTGCCGTGGATAAAAAGAATTCTATGTGAACGTCCACGCTGTCATCAACATTGACTATATTTTATTCAGTCACACCCGTAAGAGTTGTCTACATTTGTAAATTTGTTCCACCCCCCATGCATGTGGGCATCCACGCACCTCCCAATTTGGCGTCTTCGGATGCCATTGCTAATGAGATTGGGCTGAATCTGGTGTCGGAGAGATTCGATAAGAAAATTTATATTAAAAAAAAGGATTTGATTAGACAAATTAAAAATATATAAACTCGATTAGAAAGGGCATGAATAGGGACCAACAAAAAAAATCTTTACAGTAAAAAAAATATATATGTCATTAAAGTTCTGAAGTGGAGGATAACGACGATGATCATGAATGGCGATGCAGGGAAAGTTTGGGGATAAGGCTTCCAAATGCACGCCCATTAGCTGGGCTTTGTCCACATTATTCTCGTGGCACCAAACACTGTCATTAGGATTAATGATGATTACCATATCCATCTTCCGGAAAGATCAATGTCGATTATAATTTATAATATAGATCATCCCTAAGCACACGTTAATCATGTCTATCTCCATCCATCTGGAGCGAGCACTCGTGCTAAATGCGAAGCACAAGCTTTTTTAAGTGTGAAAAATTGAGCCACTAGAGAACGGCAATCCTATTTAAATTAAAGTACTCCTGCAAAAAAACAAAAAAAAAAAAAGCTATGGATTGTTCTACACAATCCACGTCCACGATTATCAATAATCGGTCAAAATTTCTAAATTATTACGATTTATGTCCAATGCACAAGTCGACCGTATAAGCACTTAATCCAAGACCGCTTTTATAAGGTCCAATGCTAACGGTAGACAGAGGAGGGGAGGGATGAATTCAAGCGTGCAAAACCGGTGATGGGATTATACCAACGGAAATTAACAGTTTTAAGGTAGGTTTGTTTTGCGAAAAATAAATAAATTAAAAATTATTTTTTTAGAAATAATCACTTGCATCGTTGGCGTCCACGTGGAGAAATAATTACTATATTTTTTTATATGTGGACGAAGAAGCGCCATCACGTGAAAAATTACATGTAGGAGAGCTTTGTACGTAACGATGACTCCACCTTCCGGAGTTGTCCAGCGCATCGTGCGCACATGTCGCGATCATTACCTTATTTTATTATTTTAAGGAATGAAATTTTGAAAAAAAAAAATATTTGGTTTGTCTTTTATGTTTTCCTTCCATGAGGTATTTTACAATTTTTTTTTTGTAACTTATCACTAAGGATAAGCTAATGCTATAGCGGTGCCACGTGAGCACCGTATCACTAAGGTGACATATATTTGAAACAAATTCAAATATGGGTATATCTTATTGTTTCGTTTATTTCTCAAAAAAACGAATGAATTAAAACTAAGAGAAAAATGTAAAAATAAGTGTATAAAATAGCCAAAGCTCATAGTCCACAGGATGTGAACTTTTTCTGAGTGGATTCCTTATCTCCTATTCTACCATTTGACAAGGTACCGCATATAAACGACTAACATAAGTTAGGTCCAATCCTAGAAAGTATTTGGTGAATACAGGTTAATCTTGAACGCACGAAAACAAAAAAAGAATGAAATAAAATTATTTAGAAAGTACGAAACCTAAAGGCCCTCGCATTCATAATCCGATTGGGCTGAACGAGACAAAAGTTGCTGTTTTTACCTTTAGGCGAGCCGGGGTAGCACTTCTGTACTTGTAGTATGTCGCGTCATCTCGTCCCCGCTGCATTGAGCGGTAAAGACTATATGTGGGCTTTTCCTAGTATTTTACTGTTATGAATAGTTATAATACTTTCGGTCTGCGCTCTCCAAGTGTGCTTATTCCCTCCTTCTTCTTTCTCATGGCAAGTCCTTATGAAATAAACCCAGTTTATATTATAACAACCACCGACTAGGTTACAGCGACCGGTGGTCATAGAAAAACACACACACACACAGACACATAGCCGGACTAGTATTTGGAGAGACTTGATTAGAGAGTTTATGAAGGTAGAACGACTTGATTAGATAAATTAAAAATATAGACTCGATTAGAAAAAATATGCACATGGACAGTAATGAAATAAAATCTGAAACGTAAAAACATAGATGTCATTGATGATGATCATGAAGGGTGGAAGATTATAGGATTGGGGTCTCTTGAAGACGGTGACCCCAATCGTGAGACAAGCGTTTACGCAAGGAATAGTACCACCATGTTGCGTTCTCTCGAAGGCAGTGACCACTAGGCTAGAAAGAGAGAGAGAGTCTAATGTGACCACCATCAATGTTTTTTTTTTTTTTTGGTAAAGAGACCACCAGCAATGTTGACGACGGTATCATTCATTAAATCTATTCTATACATTCAAATTCAGTTACAAACTTTTTAATTTGATCAATATAATTTTAAACCTTTTGACGATTTTTTAAGGTATTCGATGTCATCAAATTAGATCGAAAATTACCGACGTGGTGGTTCATTCAAATATCAGCCATCTTACGTGACATAGCTGATTATATGACGTGTATGATTACTCAAAACGACGTCATTTTGCAGTATGTTTTGATTTTTTTTTTCTTTTTTAATGGTCATAGGTGAGGGCCCACGCCACATCGTCTGCCAAACTCAGGATAGGCGACGACCCTCGTTCAAATCTGGGCAAGAGTCATTGGGCCTATCGAGGCCCCACAACCCCTCTCGACCCATTTCGAGCAAATGGTGGGGCAATATAAAAAGAAGATGACAGTGATGTCTCCCTCGCGGCGAAATAGAAGGAGATGAACGGTGATGTGAAAATAAAAGAAAAGGAGGGGAAAAATTCAGAAAGTTAAATTACAAAGGATGCTATTTCGATTCACTTCTCTCCCGTTAGTTATCATCCGTGCCGATGATTTTCGACCTAAATTGATCGAATGGACTACATTCAAAAATAATAAAAAAGTTTAGAATTATATTTGTTAAATTAAAAAGTTTATGATTGAACTAGAATTCATGTAATACGTTTAAGATTTTTTTCGATAATTATTCTTTCAAATAAAAAGAGAGGAAGTGTCATTCCTTCTTTATTATGATTTTTTTTTTTCGTTTCTCATCAATAGTCCAAAGACGCCCTTCCAACCAACTTATCCAAAATCTCGGCATATGCCACGTCAGGTCCGGAAAAGTTATCAAGTATTTTATCCAAGCTCATTCAAGTTTTCCACATCCAAAGTCCAAAATCAAGCGCTGATAGGAAAGAATTATTCCATTCAGAGTATCAAACACAACCTTATAAGATGTTCCATGACAAGTTCCGGGTTTCATCCTATTGTTTTGCCCATCCATCCTAATATTTATGTTGATATGCCAGTTTTGATTGGTATTTGAATCATCCCACTTCGGAGAATTGGTGTGGTTTAAAATAGTTAATATATCCTACTTGGCTCATAACTTATAGTTTTAAATTTTGAGTGAAGATAAGTTCAACTGCATATGTTAATAGTTTCGGACTTGAGCTTTCTCTTCGCGATCTCCCCAAGTAAATGTATTGGTTTTTTTTTTCGTGGACCCAACAACTAGTATCATAGTCGGTGGTTGATTGGTGGCTCACTTCCGATGTGTATCGGTGTTTAGTGAATATCTTAAGGATAGAATCTCGTGACCAGAAGTAGGTGTTGTAGTGTACCAACACACTCCCAATTGCAACCTTCTAGTTTGGTCCAGATAAAAAGAAACGAAGATGACTGTAGCATTGGGAGAGACGCAGTTTTGAGATATATTATTATAAAAAGAAACCGGATATATGGGGAAGGAAATCGAATTAAGGGGGAGCAGACCATAGCAAGAGGTCACATTGTTGAGGGAAGATTATTATATTGTGGCGAGTGGTAATTAGGACTCATTGGTTTAGTTTTGATGAAAGTAGGCCCAACTGTATTATTAACGGGCTAGACTAAATCTGCACTTTAGTGATAGAAGATGTCGAGTTTTCCATCACTGCACAACCTCAACAATCTATACAAATTGACTGTGTCCTAGCTCTGCGTTACAAATCGCACCTTTCCCGATCATTCCAGAAGGTTACGAGTTAGGTTTTGTTGCGCGCCCTTTCCCTAAATCGCAAGAGCATCGACTTTACCGAAGGGAATTTGACTTAATTGTTTTGGCGATGGACTTTGGTGAAGGGTGGAAGTCTGAATTTGGTATTCAAGTCGACAGGGTTATGCCCAGAAAACGCCCGAGTCAACGGTCATTTATTTAGGTCAGAGAATGGACGTCTAATCCGAATTATATTCATTGTATTTGGATGGTCATATATTGAGCTTATTCAATAGAACTCTGAAAATGGCACCGAGATACAACAGTAAGCAACCTCTTTCATTATGTATAACTAAACTCCTTAGCAACAGCTCGTTAGCGGCCCCACGACTATCTTACACGTATTTGAATCGAAGATTTCGAGTGTTTGGAAATCTTGAGATCTCTACTTGGCGCTCTTCCTTCGTATTATATACTCACACACCCTTTAATCTTAGGATCAAATTCTCCGAAAAAAATAATAAGCTACTTGAAGAATTAGTGGTGGCCACATCACACTAAAAAACTAAGGCTGACAGTATGTTAGGATTAGTAGGACGCCTCCGGTTTTTAAAAGGAAACATTTTTTCTATTGTCCATAATGAATAAACCTGAGATTCGTGTACAGATGGAAACCTCCATTATATCTGCTTCTCAGTACAGCTGCGGGAACATGTAACCTGGGAAGAAGTCCACGACATCATGAGGCGACGCTATAAAAAGCTCTTTGGATGCCTTTCAGGCCAATGTGGGAACTTGAGCAACGTCCATCGGTCCGTGCCGACTTGGACATGCAACTGACCCTCTCCTCCTCCTTTCCAAAACTCGAGGGATATGCGTGAAAATTAATATCATCTCGTCTCATTAAGTTATCACGGGTCGCGATGAGGGGCGGTCGAATTGCTCCCCGGGGCTGGCCCTCCTAGCCCTGGTTGTGCAAAATGTGGAGTGGGGTAAGTTAGCCATGTAAGTTGATTATCATCTAACTATTATGTGGAATCCAATCGTATGACCCGCGTGATTTATGGTCGCAGCTTAGGAGTTTTATTCAAAACCCGATTTTCGAATGTTCTTTTGCATTTTATGCGGCGCGCAGGATCGATATAAACGGAAAGGATCACTTGTTTTGATTTTTCGAATTTCTATGGTGGGGTGGTAAAATATAGCTCAGGTTGGTTTTCAATCGATGAATTTTTATTAGCAGACGACATCCTACAGACGCGGTCTGTGGTTTACAACAAAACTAGGTTTGGGAAAATTGTGTATCTGTTTTACGGAGTTTTGGGTTTTCGCGGGGGGGCGGAGGAAAGGACTCAGCTGGAGAAATGGTGGGGTGTTTTTGGTTCGGTGGATTGGGAGATGCCGAACAAGGCCAGG